>CM050323.1:66979668-67137736 GCA_027475135.1 Bactrocera correcta | reverse complement strand
TATAAGCCTTGTTGGTGCAGATTTTGCCATTAAAAAGTTTTACGTGCACCAACCAAAGCAGCTCGGCCGCCATTATGAATGCATGCAATCACACAAAACTACCGAGCCGTTGAAGCTAACTTACATTTACTTACACTTAAATCGTTCACATTTTGCTTTTGCTTCCTACGTCTCCGGCACTCACTTCGCCGATGCATTAAATCTGTCGAAGCACGTGCATCTTTAGCTGAGCTCGAATCGGTCTTTAGTGGGTCAGTATTTGTAGAGTAGGCCAATAAGCTCATAAAATCAATTTATATTGAACTCATTGAAGAGCCAAAGAAATCAACACAAAAATGGCACAAATGGTAATACCTGAAAATAGAATATAAAAGCTCACGTGTTGTGGAGAGATTCAGAAGAGTTGGGAAGTTTTTGTAAAGGTCTATGAACATTACAAATACAATGCCTCAAAACCAAAGTTACAAGAGTGGGTAGAGATTTAATTTTTTTCTGCCGGGGTCACAAAGGCCGATTAAGTTGGTGGTATGAGAGCAGTTAACTGAAGTTTGGTTGGTCTTAAAATCAAGGAAACAGCCTTAAATTTGGATAGCCTAAAATAAAGGGGTGACCAACGTGGTTCACTATTTTCAAAGAAGTTGTCAGAACATTACTTTGGTCGAAAAATAAAATAGTGGAGAAAGTCGAAACGAATACGATCTCGTTATTCGTTTTCCTTCCGTAACTAAAATTAAATATTTGAAATTCAGAATTATGTGGTCTCATTTTAAGCATACTGCGAGAAACCAGTATATATATTTATAGTATATATATATATTTGCTAAGCAAAGCTAAACTAAATGTATATCGAATTTCTTTAATGAGGAACTTTTGTAAAACCCTTCCGAGAAAACCCGCCCCAAGAGATTGAAAGACTTAAAAGGCTAAACGAGTTTCTCTGTTTTCTGTCTCACTCCTTTTATGAGGATAGGAAATTATCTTAGGACACTCTTACTGCTGTTATGCTTTGTGAAATAGGAAGGGAAATTAAAACTTAAGTCGACCCCTCTAAAAACGTCTGCTGGCCTTTCTTTACGTTAATGTTTATCATATTTTGGGCTTGGTTTCTAACGAAGTACCTTTTGTTGAAAAAATAATCTTCGAAACAATTTCTCCATTTAACTCGAAAATTTTTTCAAACTGTAGTAACGGAATGTATATTTTCGGCCATCTATATTATTATTGTGGTGTATGGACTACTGCCACTGTTGAAAAGCAGCCGGCTGCAGCCTGCAGATACGCTGAAGTACTTAGAGCTGAAAAGGAGCCTTTGACAAAGTATCAGACCAGCCTTGTTAATTCGTTAGTCGTTATTCGGTAGTTTTTTACTTGTATTTTGTTTTTGTAAATTTAACAGACTATAGTTCTACCGAGTAACGAACTATCCATCTGGCAAGCTCGTTACTAGGTAATATCACATCAGCTGTTTTCCTGCTCCTCTGTACATCAATTTAAAGTACTTACCAGTATAAATTTGATCTGCTCCACATAATTTTCAATTAAATGACTGACAATTTTTGATTTTGCACTTTGTTGAGGCATTTTTACTCTTTAATAAAATTGAATCAGCTGTTTCGGAATAAAATTTACCATACCACAGAGGTAGAACTAAAAGTATGTTCACAGTTAAGCCTTTTAACGAAGTATCCACTAACGAATTACCAAATTAACAGGCTTCGGTCTGAATACCCCTATTAATTTAATTCATTGCAGAAAAAGAAATTGTTTCGGGAGCGGCAGGAAACAGAGAATATGACATAGGCGGTATGAGGGAGCCGACGGTTGAGACAAATTAATGAAAGTGAGTGCATGTGAGTCATAGCGAATAGGAATGTATAAAAATGCAGGCATACATTTATCGCTGATGGTGTTTAATAGCTAGAAGTAAATCTGCGACATACTGCACAGTGGAGTGAGGTAAGGAAATTTTTGCTTCAAAAAATTTAATTAACTTCAAATTTTTTTCATTACTTTTTCGATTTTTTTTATTTATTATTTTATATTTATTGTATTAATTTTTTTAATGAGTTGTATAATTTTTTTTAGATTCATTTAATTAATAATTTTAATCAAATTGAAATATAAAATTTGTTTGTTTTTAATTTGGAAATTTTTTAAATGTTTGTTGTATAAAATATCTTGAATAAATGCTTTGTGTACAGTTTATTTTTGTAATTTATAAAAAATAATTAAAAGTGGTAACTTAAATATGCAATAAAATTTTTAAAATTTTCCATCCCATTATTTTCTGTACAATATGGTTAAAAAGATTTAAGTGTAAAACCAAATTTGTAATACATTTTTTTCTTTAAATTTGTGCACTGTGTGCCTTGTGTAATAACAAAATCCAACTCAGTCAATTTAGTAACAGCTGTGCTTCTTACAATGGAATTGATTAAGCTGTTGTTGTTTCAGACATTTTTCTCACTTACTGTTTCTCTGGCGACTTTTTCTGTCTCAACTGTCACTGTTGTGAGTTGACGTTTGGTAGCATAAGTCCAATAGAAAATTAAATAAATTATTTATGAAGTCAACGGCGAGACGGACGAAAGAACAAACAATTGAGTTTATTAAAATGTAATCAAACGATAATCACAAAATCATGATAAACGAGAGTAGATGGAATACTACTAATGACGTTTTACACTAGCGATCAAATATCAGTGACCAAACAAACACCAATAACAAAATGTGGTTATCCTAACAAAATATATTTATGTACAATTTTAGCAGTTAACAATGATGCGAATAAATTAAATATTTATTTTTAAATAAGTGGCAATGCTTTAATTTCGTTTAAGTTTTGCTGAATAATTATGAAAGCATTTTTTCTGTCCAAATTTAGTGGGAAAATTTTTAACCAACATAGTAAGCAATATTTGTAAAAAAATGTATTATTATTGTATGTCATTAAATTTCTTTTATTTCCCTCATTAATATTTAAACTGTTAATTAGTTAAAAATTATTTACTTTTTAAAAATACGTTGGCAACTCTAAAAAATTAATTACAGAATTTTTCTAACTGTTTAACAAAATTGTGACCTTTACAGCAGTTAACGGCAACGCGATTAAATTAAATATTTATTTCGAAATACGTGGCAACGCTGTTGATGTAGAAAGCAAGTTTTGTAAAAAAAATATTTGCGTGCACTCGAAAAGTGATTTTGTGTTGAGTTGATGAAAAAGTATATGAAGAAGTAATGATGCATATTTGGGGTAGAAAAAAAATTTGATTAGTTTAAGTCTATGCCGAGTTTGAGAACCGTATTTAATTCACAACTATATTTTGATGTTGTAAGATGGAAGTGGTTTTAAAGAGGGACGATATAAAAGAAAGACAAGATAATTCCTTGAAAGACAGAAAGATTCATGTCTCAGTTAAGAAGCCCTCTCTCTGAAACTTCGTAACTGAAGATTGCTTCTGACTGTTAGTGCATACCCGCCACACACTAAACTTATGTGGAATAGCCGCTGACTTTGTGTATGAAATGTAAATCAGCGACCAAAAATATCCACTTACACTTTTTCTCAACAATTCCGCCCCGCTGGCTTGAACACGGTTTTTTGCTAGCCTCTTTGTGGTCTCTTTTTTACTACAATTCTTTTTTTTGCTTACCTTATCTTTGCCTTCACCTCATTCACTTATTTTTATGTTATTTGCGCTTCGGGACTTTGGTCAACGATACAAATTAGTCCGTTAGTTAGGTCGAACGGATGGAAAATATTTGCTGACATCGCGTAAACATGCCACCAGCAGTGCGGAGAGCAGCTGGCGAGGAGTAAATTGTGAGGCATCAAATCTGGTTAAATATTGCGTGTCTGAATTAATGCAACGTTGAAGAAAATGAATAATTTGTATTGCAAATAAGTGTGGCTGTGAAAATTAGATAATGGAAAATTCTGCAAGCAAGTAAGAATTAACAAGAGAGGAAAGGGGAGAATATATGTCAAGCTTATTAAATTTGCACCCAAGGGACTAATTCTCACAAATTCTACCCTCGCTATTTTATATTTGTCTGCGCTAAAGGTTGCGCTATCAGCTTTTGTGTCGCGTTTGCTGTGTTGTAAGCGGTTTGCTAGTATTAATTCTGATTATACAGTGGTTCATTGAACATTTCTCAGAGAATATTTACGTTTGAATGCAAATGGTACTCTGAATCGTTCCGAAAGTAATTTTCGTTGTGAGTGTGTTCTTCATAGAAAATTTACAGGTGACTGATAGTTGATAGATGACACAAAGGTGCCTTAGCTGATTAACTATTCGTGATGTCAGGCCCGAAACTCGATTGCGTAGAAACACTCTCTTCGTAAAAGACCCAAAGTCTCGAATTAAATTCGAATGACGAAAAGATCGCGTTTAAGGAAAGATGTATAATCGCAAATATGTTTCTTATAAGTTTATCACTAAGTCAATTTCTCTGCTAGATTGAACGTCTAAGTGTTAAACATTACTTCTTTTTCGAAATAATGTGCAAGCTAATATCAGTACCTGATCCTGGACCGTCTCATAACATTCGTTCCGCTCGTCGTCTTCCTTGAATCTGCTGAGCAGGTTGAGTAGATATATGCCGTTTCGTGTTCAGTTGAGTTCTGTACGTTGGCCTCAAAAAGTATGTAGGAACTTTACACAAGTTTGTCACGAAAGTAACGCGACGTCTATCGACCAGATATTAACCTATGGGGTATTCCATACCAAATCGACCACTTTTAAACCCGACCCCTTTAGATTTTGCCGAAACTTTTCCATCCTTTTCAACCCTTTGAAAAGCATTGTTGAGAATTTATTCAAAATTTTTTGTCCAACTTCAAAAAATTTATGAATTTTGCTATATTTTGCTAAAAAATGGCTTTTTAATTTTCAAATAGCCATAACTTTTGTAGAAATTGACTTACGGGGACCTGTTTTTTCATTTTTGTTTTCGAATGAACTTTTCGAAAAAAGACACGAAAAAAATTTAACACGATCAACTATATAAAATAATCGGTTTTTAAGTAAAATCATTATTTTTTTTTTGGAAGTTCGCCATTTTTTTTTTCTTAAAAAAAACTTCAATTAAGTTGACAATTATCCCTACTAATCCCGGAGTGGGCCGATTTTTTTTTTATTTATTTAAAAAAAAAATTGAAAAAAATTTTTGTTCCGTAAACTTTATTTCTACCATATAAAAAATATAATTTAACGATTTTAATTAAAAAATAATTTCATATAATAGAACTTTCATATAAAAGAAATATATTATTGATACAGAAGAAGTCTCGTCGAGAGTTCTCCGTCTCGTTCAGAGCAATCTTTTTATAGCGAAACTTAAACTCCCTGGCAGACAAATAATAGCAACATGTACAAAATACCCGACGTTTAGTTGTTTTCTATATGTGGTTCTCTCCTGATGTTATGGACAAATCGACTTTAAAATTTTACTCTACATTGTCCATCCTTTTGGCTTTATAGCATAATTTCTTAGAGGCTATGCAACACATTTTAGAGCGAGGCTTAACTATTATCAGAGGACATCTATCGAGGTCTTGATATTGCGCTTCAAATTACGATCCTTAATCAAGTTTTTATCAAATATTCTAACGCGCTTGAATGAGGCAGGTATGAGTGAAGATTTTTTAGGATCAGTCAGATGTAAAGAAGTCTATTATTGATATAGTAAGCAAGCAGCAACTGACGACAATACTATTTGATTCCACTTCTCCTCTCTACTTTTTAGCCATATTTTTGCTGGACGGTTTGGTTCCGGCTGCCGCTGATGTTTTTGCCTTCCTGGAGGTGAACTTAGCTTGAACTATCTTGCTAGTACCAGCCCTTGCATCCAAAACAATCTTCGCTACTGACTTTGTGCTGAAGGTTTTCAAACAATTTACAAACACTGCTTTTTCTTAGATCAACAAGTTCCCTCAGGTTTTTTGCAGCACTTGAATTACGGAAATATCAGGCCCCTTTAATACTTTGTCACAATTTTGAATCATATTTTGGTTCCACGCCTGAATAGTTACGAAGTTATTATGGATGACGTCAGATGTCCATAAGCTCTGTATGAGACTAGGATGTTTCAGAGCCCAAGCCAGGTTGATCCTCGGCACGTGTCGCATGCTATCTTTGTCCAGACCTCTCTGTACCTCTAAACAAAGGACGACTCATCATCTGATTGCTGTATTATTGATAAGTAATGAACACGCAGAAAAAAGTCAAACCTTAGCTTGATACCTCCCAATAGAAACAGAAATAAATTGTTACCAGCTCGTCTCTGCCTTCGTCGTGATATAACGGTATCTCTTACCAGTCGGCATTCTTGGAAAAGGTTCAGCTTTTGCTTGAAAAATCTTTTGGGAGAAAAGATTTTGACTCAATACGATAAAGTATTTATAATGGCTGAACAGTCAAATTAGCTAAAATTAATTTAATATTTATTCATATTGTTAACTATGAAGAAAAAATTCATCCATTTTGAAACCAATTTAAAAATTTCATAGAAAATCAGGTCAATTTTGTTAATTAGCAGCGATGTGGCACTTTAACGTCTGATTTATTTTATTTAATATTGCCTTTTCATCTTTGTCAAATTCACAGCGTGATTTCGCAACGAACAAAAACTTTATTAATGCACACCAATAAGCGTACACACTCACACTGTTTTAATAAACTGACCACAATTATAATGAATTCGCTATTAAGGCCGCGGTTGCACACAACAACAAAACTAAAATATGAATAAATAATGAAACAACAAAAAAATTAATGCAATAAAATACATATGACTACAAAATAGCCAATTGATGCCACCAAAGTGAGAGCCAGATCGGTTTAGCATGAACGGAGAGTGGCTAGCTTATTGAACAGTGTTGTATTGTATACAAAATTTAATTTGAAGGCTTCGTATATGATTTAAAAAGAACATATTAGATGTGGAAAATGTTCTAAAAGATATTCTAAATGACGCGTGAATAAACTCGAGCAGTTACACTGGTGAAAAAAAATTAATCTAAATCTTTCTCAGACAACCTGACCATAGTCGCTATAAAAGATGACAAAACTAAGACTTTACTCCTTGGATCCTATTACATATCTCATGATGGTAAAGCGCTACCAATAGAACTTAGGAAGTTGGTAGCCGCGGTGGATAAAGGGAAGGTTCGCTTGGCGTTTGGTGCAGACACCAATGTTCGCAACACGGTATAGGGCCGCGGAGATAGAAAGAAAGAAGTAAGTTTTTACTTAATTTGATAATGATAAATAACCTTTGGCAAATTAATTAGGTCTACAACTTTGCTTCCGCCGTTTTTTAAGGCTGGTATAAAAACGTTCAAGAAGTGTTTTCCCTTATTCCCTCAAAAAGCAATGCTTAATTAACACACGAAATACTTTATGATCCATTTTTTGTAAACTAACACAAGCCATCAATCCAAATAAAACAGAAATGGTTTTATTTATTAGAAGATACAAGATACCTGTGGAACCTTTGCCGCAACTGGGAGGTGTTTGCCTGCAATCGGCGGATACAGTGAAGTATTTAGGGCTCATCCTGGATAAGAAGCTTTCATGGAAGCCGATTATCGAGGAAAGAGCCAGGAAGGCATCGATTGACTTTTACTGCTGTAGAAGAGCTATTGGCAAGAGGTGTGGCCTCTCGCCGAAGGTGGTCCTCTGGCTCTATGACACCATAGTCAAACCCTTAATGTTCTATGGAGTTTTTATGTGGTGGAGGACTTTACAAAAGACCACATTTGCAAGGAAACTTGTGAGCGTTCAGCGGGCCACGCTCATCAGCATGTGCGGTGCATTAAGGTCCACCCCAGCCATTGCACTCACTGCAATTTCTGACGGTGGATATTGCCGGAAGGTGCATGGCCGCAAAAGTAGTCATCAGGCTCAGGGAATATGGGTTCCTAATGGAGCGTGTTTTTGAACACTCGGATATCCTCACAAGCTTTGACGGCATATCGGATCATCTGGATCATGGAATCGCCACTGCTCATATACCGACGAGGGAGGTCTGGGAGGAAAGAAGGCGTTGGAGGAGAGGGGCAATAAGCTTCTTTACGGATGGATAAAGGCTTGGGGGGAAGGTTGGAGAAAGGGTCTACTGTCGGAAGCTCTGCATTAAATCTTCAGTCTTCCCGACTATTGCAGTGTCTTCCAGGCAGAGGTCGCAGCCATCAAGGTGGCAGCAGATTTGCTGCTACGGAGAGTGTCTACATTCAGAGAAGTGATCATTCACTCAGTTAGCATAGTGGCGATACTAGCCTTGAACTCATTCAGAGTGTCTGGCATCACTGTCTTTGGCGGCTAAAGCTTTTACTATAAGACTTGTCGTGCCGGGCCACAGCGGAATCGCAGGTAACTGCAAAGCTGATGGGCTAGTAACAAAAGGCACCCTAGAGTCATTGTCGGCAGAATGACGACGGGTCGGTGCTCAAGCATCCTCTTCTGCTCTACTACTGGATAGCTGGGCCTCGCGGCTGCCTGGTCAATGCTGAGCCATCATTGGTACCTGCACGATCACAAAAGCCTTTTGGCCCAATATAGATCGCAGAAAATCTAATGATCTCTTTGCAATCAGTAAGGCCAGCCTCTGGTTAGTGATGGGGCTCTTGACGGCCCACTGTCCTATTGGCATATATGCTGTAAGACTGAAAATTCTACCGGACGCCGCATGCAGAAACTGCCTAAAAGAAGATGCGGTAGAAACTAGCCAGCATTTCTTTCTTGACTGCCCCGCGGTTGGGAGGTCAAGACTTAGACACTTGGGGACGCATACCTTCGGATATCCCACCAAACTGGCGGGCGTAGAAATTAAGCGCCTTTGCTAATTTGTATTGGCTACGAAGCGTTTTGCCGATCTTTAAGTCTACTTTCAACGGCTTCACAAAGGACTACATCTAGTCCACGTGCGATCTATGATCAGCCATCTAACCTAACCTAACACAAGTTGCTTAACAAAAAATTCTATATTTTTTTAGTACCTAATAGAAATCTTATAGATGATAGTAGTAGAGTAATAGTATTATCTATGTACATATGTGTCAGCCCCAGTAAAGCATGGACGGGCCCTCAGCGGCACTTTTCTTGGAATTAACAAATAAAAGCAAAATTTCCCGCAAATATCCAGAACTCGGCTCAAAAAGTGACATTTTCAATTGAGAAAAAGTTTGGGAGGCAAACAGATCTCTACAAATATTTTGTTGGGTTAATGTTGACACAAATGTCCAAGATGGATGTAAGACGATTTAATCGACCAGTGCTGTACCCTAGAAACTTCTATTGGAAAACGGCGGAAGCAAAGTTGTAGATCTAATACTATATATACTTACCTATTTTTAAGGTAATCAAGTTTCAAATACAGCTTGTACAAAGCGATTTTCATTTTACCTTATTGAATATAAGTGGTTAAATATTCGATTATACATTCTATTCTCTACATCTTTCACAATAATTTTTATACAGACTTTTGTAAAAACTTTACTGACTTACGTAGCGGGTTTCGCAAAACCGGACATAAGTTAAGTTTTAGGATGGCAGCAGCACTGGCAGACGAATTTAAATCCTGTAACTAAAGTATGGCTTCAAAGTAGGGAGAGAAGGGAGATGTCAAGTAATACGTCTATTTTTCCAGAAGTCCACTAGTTAAAAAGTCCAAAAGGTTAAGCCGTTAGCCAAAAGGGCGAGCGTAAAGGACGGCCGCTAAATCCTTTGCTGATATGGCATGAAACGGCACTGTAATTAATGTGCTGAATGAAAGAGATTCCGCAGGAAAAACTCATAGAACCCAACGGAAATGGGTACAATGTACTGACGAGCGTCACGCTGGAAGCGCTATTAGGTATGCCGGGTGGTACCAGAGCCAAATGAAAATTAAAGTATGTAACGATCAGAGATCGGTCGAATTTTTTATGGCTTTACTATTTATTGGCAGCGGACCAAATAACGCAGCTCATGAGAGCCTGCAATCCAATGAAAGAGCCAACAAAACGCTACACATTCGTACCAGCCTTCGAAGAGTTAAGAACGTACTTAAATTTGAAGCATCAGTCTGAAGCGACCTTATTTTAGATAAAATGCGGAAGAGATCTTATAGTTTTTAAATTAAGCCCAGGATACATGATGTTCTAAGTTTGAATTCGGAGCTCAAAGATTTTTTTCACTTTCTTTTTTCTGTTGCTCGAACCACTGTGCCCACTAGCATTCATCAGTTCATCATCTGTCATTTGGCTTCAATTAACTTAATTGCCATTAACGGCGCAAAGAATTAAATTGGTTATGTAATGTTTTATGAATTTTTTTGTTGTATTTAACTTTTTTCTTAATTCAAATGCATAATGAAAATTAGATAATGATAAACTAGCCAATTGATTGTTGATTGTTGCCTACGTTTTTACATTGAAAAACATGTGAATAACTGCCTGAATCATGCATGGGAGCTTAATAAACTCATTTAAAGTAATTCAAAGATAATAAAGAAATATTTATCACCTGAAGCATTGGTATTATATTCTCGAAGATATTGTATAACAGTTGTGTTGACCTATTAATATTATTAATTATTATTATTATGCATATGTCGGAACTCTAGTACTTGTGTTTTCAATGCCAGTGTACATGCGTATGGCAGAGTGCTAATATTTTGTAGGCAACTGTATGTACCTGAGCCTTTTGAAGTAGTGAAGAAAAAGCTTGATGAAACCTGTTTGGAGTTAGGGGTTAAATCAGCTTAAACTGGGGTGAAAGCGTAAGCGAGGACAAGCTGGGCAAAATTTGTCTTCAACCAAGCCCACTTATAGTACACATTGCTAAATTATTTTCAAGATACGATTTCAAGTTCACAGCTAAACTTTACAAAATCAATTCAATATCGACTGATAAAAATATTTTTAGCGGAGTGCTGCTGACTACACAAAAATTTAATTTAATAAATAATTATATAGTATACGTAAAATATTGTATTTCATAAAAATTAGACTTGAGTGGTTTAGGAAAACAATAAATAATTTACTGCTTACACAGCCATATTAGTTTTGCGGGCATACTAAATTCAGACATCGCGGCGTAAAGGCAGCTCCTTTTCGTCCTGTCAAAATCGAACTTTGAAATCGACGAGAAGGTGGTGAGTGTCGATAATTTTTTCACGGGTCTTTTGAAGATTTGCTGCATGGTAAATATGTGGTCAGTTGTTGACGTGGTCTAAAACCACACTGATAAGGCCCAATCAGTTTGTTGACGGTGGGCTTTAATTTTTCACACAATACGCTCGATAGAACCTTATCCGCGATGTTGAGGAGACTTATCCCACGGCAGTTGGCGCAGATTGTGCGACCTCTCATTTCGGCCTCTTTCTTTTTCATTCCACAAATGCGTTTCACTTCCCTCTTCAATTCTCGGTATCTATCCTATCCCGCATGTATTGTGGTCGATTGTAACGTTGCGAGGTAGGCAGCCTGTTTTCTTTCCGCTGCGACACGGCACTTTTCGTCGTACCAGCTGTTCTTTTGCATTTTTCAAATACCAATTGTTTGGATTTTAAGCTGTACTAAGGAGTTTGAAATGCCGTCCCACAGTTTCCTTATACCGAGTTGTTGAGGAGTGCTCTCAGAGAGAAGGAGTGCAAGCCGAGTAGAAAATCGTTCGGCTGCCTGTTGTGATTGCAGCTTTTCGACGTCGAACCTGCTTTGTGTTCGTTGACGTGCGTTTTTTGCTGCACAGAGACGGTTGCGAGTCTTGGCTGCAACAAGAAAAGTGGTCCCAGTCGATGTTAGGCCCTTCGGAGCGTACGCACGTCTAGAATACTAGATACGTGTCTTCCGTCTATCACAACATGATCGATCTGGTTTGTGGTCTTTCGATCCGGAAACAGTCAGGTAGCTTGATGTATTTTCTTGTGCTGGAATCTAGTACTACAGATAACCATATTTCCGGCCCCGGCGAAGTCGATCAGCCTCAACCCATTTGGGGATGTTTTGTCGTGGAGGCCGAATTTACCGACTGCCAAAAATACCTTCTCGCCCACCCTGGCGTTAAAGTCGCTAAGCATGATTTTTTACATCGTGGCGGGGGTCGATATCACAGGTGCGCTCCAAGCCCTCATAGAAGGCAACTTTGGTCACATCGTTCTTCCCTTCCGTCGGGGCGTGAGCGCAGATAAGCGATATGTTGAAGAACTTCGCTTTGATGTGGATTGTGACTAAATATCATCCACCGGAGTCAATGACAGTACTCGGAGACGGAGTCTCTCTCCCACCACGAATCCCACACCAAATTTCCGCTTTTTTTATATGGAAACTCTAGTAAATGTCACAAGAACCTACTAGTCTCAGTCCTTGTCCCTTACATCGCATTTCTTGAGGGGGCGGTAATGTCAGCCTTTATTTTCACGAGCACATCAACCAGCTGGGCAATTAAGGGATGGACATTCCAGGTGCATGCCCTGCAATCGTAGTCCTTATTTCCTTTGTCTTGGTCGTCATCGAAAGGGGGGTCTCTCGTGCGAGGCTGGCTGTTTTTTTTTTTTCATTGGGGGTGTTTTTAACGTGGCGGGTCCCAAACTCAGCGCACAACCCTATGTAGGGGATGTTTTTCCTTCTCACTTTGGCTCGCCTGCAAACGGATGTTCTTAGGCTACCCAGAAAATACTTGGTCAAAAGCCGGAAGTCGTGAGCGGCTTCAGCCATATGTAAAATATTAATTTCTGGCCACTTCCAAGTGAATAGCGATCAAAGAACTTTCCTCAGTTTCGTGAACTTCTACACAGGACTCCATCCGCCTAGCTTATACAAATATTTTTACAAATATTAGTTAATAATAATGGTAAAAAACTAAAAAAAATGTGGCAATGTAAATAATGTTTCAATATTTTTTTTTATAATAATGGTAAAAGACTTAAAAAATTTTATGGCAATGTAAAAAATGTTTCAATATTTTTTTCAATCTCTACATTGTTTTAGTGAAAAAAATGTTTCTTCAGAAGAAGCGATAAAAAAACAATTTTAATTAAATATTATTTGCTCATTTCTCTCATAACCCCGAGTAGGACAAATAAAATTGAATAAAATATTTTAATTAATTTTACGACCATATGTTGCGAACATTACCATGTAAAGGCGTAAAAAGCGCAATGTTTTACTAAACAAAAAATTACCAAAAAAACTTGCTTTCGTTTCAACTGCGTTTAATGATTGGCTTGATTGTGCGCCGCAAACCTTACTTCCTTTCGCTGTATTTATGAAGGTTGTAAGTTGAAAAAATTACGCTCACATTTGTTTGGTGAACAATTTTTTTCTTTATGTCTACTTTTTAACGAATTTTTTCTCGTTCGATTTTTTTGTTTGAATTATAGTATATTGTATTCTTTACTGTGAAATTTTTCTCACATACAGATTTATATATATTTTCATTATTATTTATCGTTTACTTTTGCTGTGTGATATTTATTGAATTTGGTTTCGGTTTTGCTTTTGTCGCACCGCGATTACATGAAAATATCATTTTCCGCTTAAAATCTCGGCGCGCTCACAATTATTTGCATAAATATTGACACGGCGACCTGGTTGTTGTTGTTGATATAGGATATAAAAATTAATTTCAAAAGAATTGACAAATTCAAATGCCAGTGACCCACAACAAAAAGCGTGGAGGCACGCACACACCTCCATGCATATACACCTGCAGGCATTGACACTCACACATCCTTTTATAGATTTGAGAAAATATGCACTTTGTTCCGCTTTAATAACAATAATGTTGAGTGTGATATTTTATCAGCCATCATTGGGCAAACACGCGCCAAACATGCAAGCACACTCACACTTACTCAAAATCGCATAAATATCAAGCACATACACCGTTATGGTGGCAGGAAAACACAACATTAAAGTTTGTATAATCACATTTATCCGCAGAAAACAAATACTCGCACGCCCATATTCATTTGCGCACTAAAGCCCCTTGTTTAAATGCATAATCATGTTGCCACAATTTTATCCGCTGTTAATGAAAATCAAACGCGCATTAATGCGCAAGAGCAGCAGAGGAAACAATAACAACAACAACTTGTTCAAAGTACTCATAATTAGGGATATTAGCGGAAATACATTTATGCTGGCAAAAAATACGTGTTAACTGAAAGCGGAAGTGGAAGTGGAAAAAACGCTTACAAAAAAATTTAAATGTTAAAAGAAAAACAAAAATTACATTCAATAAAATAAACTAAAAAATAATTTAAAAAAATAAATAACTAATCAAATAGTTAAATTAAATTAAGGAATTCTTAAATATAAAAAAAAATTAATAACGAAAATAAAAAATGTTAAGAAATCTCATACATACATATACAAAAATGAATCGCAAAATGTGTTGCTAAGCGCACAACTCAACAACTCCTGGACCAATTTGGCCAATTCTTATTTCCAAATGTTCGTTGAGATTCAAGAATGGTTTTTATGGCGAGAATCGAAAATCGAATAATTGCCGGAAAACCCCTAAAACCTGCCCTTTTCTTTTTCCCATACAAACGAATGAATGGTGGTTTGTTAGTAACGCTAAGAGAACGACTGCACCAATCTTGATGAAATTTTCAGAAGTTGTTCTTTGTGGATCGGATCCATATACTTTTTATTAGGAAAAGTCGGTAAATTGGACTATTCCAAAAAGTAGCTGTTTTCCATACAAATGTTTTTTCAATTTTTGTTTGTTTTGTTTTTCAATATTTTGATTTGCAAATAATTTGAACCGTTCAATTTCGGTCGCATGCTTTTTTATTTCGCGCTAATATCGATCGGCGTTCTTTTTGCCATCAACGTATGGCAAGAAGTATCTCAGGATGCGATGACATACGTACGGAATTATGAATCGCGGTCAATCAACAAGCTTTTCAAACAACAGTTACGATATTTGATGGACTTTATCTTAAAGCAACGTTTATGTGGTGCTGTTAGGTCCGGTTTCCACATTTTAAAATTTCTTTGTCCGCATTTTGAATGGTCAAAATTTAATCTCGTTTCATAATATTATTTTGTTTGAATCATTTTACTTAAATGCGTGGAAAAATTATATTAAATAAAGTAAATTTTGAGAACGGCTAAATATTTCTACAGATATATTTCGTTAGATAAAAAAATAATAATTGCATGCTATATTTTTATGACACAAAAGCGGCATATGGACCGCCGCTTTAATAAAAGTACAGAGCAGCAATATAAAATTACCACGTTCATGAAAAAGTACGATATTTTATATATTTTGAAAATATTTATTCCTCTCTGAAACTCTTCTTTTCTTTTTCAAACGGTGTGTACCGTTAAATTGCTGTTATTGTAAGAGGAAAACATAATTTTCCCATCAACGTTGACAAATTAGTGCAGAAAAAAGTGTTTGTACAACAAAAATAAATTTTACCGCAATTGTGGTTTTTAACTGCACACTGAAGCGGTTAAATTACTCACACGTAGCGTAAAACTCAATTGACCATGCTCTACTGGCTGGGGTTGCACAATTTTTTTTGGTTTGCGATCAATTGCTATCGTTATATTTTTACAATATAAGCATCTTGCGGTTTGGGCGCAAACAAATTTTAAGAGAAAAATTTAAAGGGAAAAAAAAATTTAAAATTCGAAAGCTTTCGAAAGCAGTTTGTGGTTTAAAGAGGATAAATGAAGTGAATTTTTCTTTGGCTTTTCTGTAAAGAAACAATTTTAAATCACACTTGATGATAATTTATTATCTTTTCTCTTCTCTTACATGTACGTAGTATCCCTGCTTCATTCACATAATAACTTACTTTTTCTATTTTTTCTAAGCCAATATTTGCATGATTTAGTTAACCACAAGCACTCTTTCTACATAACACAGTCTTAATAAATTATTTTTCACGATTGTAATTAGTTTTTATAACACTTCAAACAAAAATAAATAAGTGAGTGAAAGAAACAGAAATGACCACACAATCAAACCACAAACGCTTTGCTTGAAAGGAAAATCAACGCAGAAGACAATCTCAGTCAACAAGTGACGTGATGGAGGCAAGTAAGTTAAAAAGAAAGCAAACTATAACGAAAAATAAAACACAGAAAGTATGAATACACGAAAAGAGAGAGACATGCCACACAAAAATAAACATCTGAATAACTAGTATATCTGGAGTGTTACTGAATAAATACGTGCTCACATAAAAGTAAAAATGCCTGGAGACCGGGTGGAGGTGATCACTGAGGCCGAAAAAGAGATAGAAATAGAGGCAGCCTCAATCAAGGCTTCCTCTAAGCGAAGAATATCTGCGTTGTAAAAATCATTTTGCAAATACCAAAAATTATAGACAGTTCTTAATTCTGCTAATGGGCTTTCTTAAGAATTAAATCGAGCTATCGGTCTGAATCTATCTATCGAACTGATCAATTGCTTAAGCAGATCTGTGGTCTTGTTTTAGTTATTTTAGCGGTGACAAAAATTTTCCATTTTGGTTTGCTAAGATTGTGCTAACAATGGAAATACAAATACAACAAGTATAGTCTCATATGCCAACTTTGACGAATCAATATTTCTGTGTATTCCTTCTATTATATTAACCGGGAGTAGCTGCCGGGACATGGTCGGAGGTATTAATTGACTTCTGTGTGCATGCCGGCTCTCCGAATTGGTAACCAACCACTTCCGGCTAACACGTTGGGTCAAAAATAAACACAACGAAAAAAAACATAACAAAAATAACGACTAATACATTCACGACCAACGCTATGACAGAGACAACAGCTCTCAAGGTGCCCATCGCACCAAATCCAAAGCAACCATGCTTACCAACTAAGTATATCGTCGACGAAGAAGAAATAAAGTGCCAGAAGTAAATAGCGGAGGCGTGTGCAATTTTCTTAAAAAGGAAACAAACCGGAATCTCATCAAAACCTACGGACAAAGAAGTGTGATATTCGGGCTGACAAGGAATCTTTGGTCTTACGTTATCGCCTGAAATACATTGACTGACCGTAGATAACTGGAGGGTGTCCGAGGAGCTATCTACATACGTCGGATCACTCCTTAATACTCTTCAGCATTCGCGAGAAATCCAATACGATCCTTATATATCGAAACTCTAAAATAACAGCATAAAGGGGTATTCTAGTGTAGAAATTTAAAAAAAATCGATTTTTTTTTGATATTTTCAAAGTTTAACTATTCAAGAATATGTGTACAAGAGGATTTTTCAAAATTCAAATTATTTTTGGAGATATAGGCATTTTTCTGACCCGCCATTCAAACTGGTTCGGCCAGAACGCTAAACTTTAAACGCGTTTTTCTCAAAACTGACTTTTTCGGAACGATGCCCACGATTTCTCAGGTTATACTGAACCGATTTACTTGAAATTTTTATAGAGTCTTCTCTATAGGCTTATCTGTGATTGGAACTAGCCCCATCAAAAAATTTTCATTTTTATTATTTTTAAAAATTCGAAATAGTCAGAAAAAGTGAACAAAAATTTTTTTTTCAGGCAGTCGCCGTTTTGTGAAAAAAAATGTTTCCCACTTTTCCGTAGTTCCGACTATTGCGACATTATTCTAGATAATAATCTTTTTGGTTTCAAATAACTAGGAGGGTTGAAATCATGGGCATGGTCACATGGAAATTTTTAGAGACCCCCCATTTCGTCAGCTTATAATTTTTGAAATTTTTTACTTTTTAGTTTTTAATTTTTTTCTGTACCCTTCAAAAATTAATAAATAACTAGTAAAAAAATGGATGGTAAAAATATTAATTGCCTTTTTTTTACGACACTTTAAAAATTACCTGAAATTCATGCTTCTAGACTAGAACACCCCCATAAGATAAATTTGCCAAGGTAGCACAAGGCTAAGATTGGGTATCTCCATTTTATTTATTTATTTATTTAGGGAGACCTTACGATAGAATATTATCATCCAAAGAGTAGTTAAGAAGTATTAAGGGATTTAACAGTCTATGTAGTTTAAATAAAATACTTGGGAATATAACTCCGGATTTTCTGTTGTAACAAACTGGTTAAAAAAAAACTAACTACAACAGCATAATTCCAAAATGACGATATTTTCAAAAATATGCCTGGAATAGATCGCTCCGCAACAAACCGATATTTACGGATATTTGAAATACATGAAATGCTTTAAATAGTCACGCAGCAAGCTGAGAGAAGTCAAAAAATTAATGTTTAAATTTCCTTGCAAAATGGTTGTTTAATTCAATTAATATCAAAATAGGATTCATAGCGCAAAAGTTGTTCAACGCATCTATGTTTTGAAACCTTTTTTGCCGCCCCTTCATTTACATTGCCGCCTTGTGGTTATGCACACGGAATGACAGTCAAAAGTTGGATACTTTGAGATGCTGTTGTGTTTTTGTTACCCCTCAACACGAGGTGTTCTTTGCTGTGACTGCAACTACTGTGAATTGCAATATCCTCTCATTATCCATTTCGCAAACTATTTTACCGCAAACATTTCTCTTTTTTCCCTCTTTTCTCTTGTGCATAGCAGATCAACGTTGACATGCATCTGTCGACAGACAGAAAAGGTGCGCATAAACTCAAGTGCAAACACACACAGCCATCCATACAAATAGACACCGGCAAGCCTTTGGCTGAGAGAGAATGTATGTTTATGGAAGGTGCTTGTGCAGCATCCGGCTTTCCGGGCCAATGGAGTTTCCTCCAGAGCTCAGCAACGGGCGCTGCTTACCTGCGACACAGACGCCTGCGTTTGCCGTTTGCGACAGCCGCATCTGCAGCGCAAGCGAGTGTAAATTTAAAATAAGCACCTCATTAAATTGAAATAGTGCGCCACAATTCGACTGATCCGGCGGTCGCCTGCGTCCGACCATTGTCAGCACATTGCGTTTCCTGCCATAAGTAGTGGCACAGATGCTGGCTGGTTAGTGCTGATGCCGCCGACAATGTTGCAAGTGTGGCTTCTCCTGCAGCCATAGACGAGTACTGAGCTGCTGCACAGATACCAGCACTCCGTTGACACGCAACGAAGCGTGTGACTGTAAATTGTACCCCAATTAAAGCGAATAAAGGAAGTGTGGTGACTGCTGAGTGACGAAGGCTGGGCAAAAGATAAGAGGTTGATGGTGAACATCAACGCTTAGTAGCTGATTCGTTGCAATGAGCAAAGATATTGTGGCTCCACTGACCTGAAATGTAAATACTGGGAAGCCTTCATTCGAAAGTTTTGAGGACGGTAATGAAGGACCTAGATTTAGTACCTTCCTATCAGTATAGTCGAAGTCCGAAAGTTGAAAGAGCAAAGTTCTAATAATAAGCTATTAATATCGATACCACAAATCACTGAAGAACTAAAGAAAGAAAACTTAGCTTAAATTAGGTAAATAGGCTGATTAGCTTAAGGTAACAAAATATCCCACATGATCTACTATACACGCTTGTCCCGAACTCCTAGGTGTGAAAAAAAGACACACACCACCTCTTCATTAATTTCAAAGCTGCTTTTGGGTAGCACGAAAAGGAGCAGCCTCTATGCCGCTTTGACTGAATTTGGTATCCAGCAAAACTAATAGCGAAACAAAGCAAAAGGGTCTAACAGTGAACGAGGGCAAGACGAAATATCTCCAGTCATCAAACAAACAGTCTTCGCTCCCCCGACTTGGCTCTCTTGTCACTGTTGACAAACATAACTTTGAAGTCGTAGATAATTTCGTCTATCTTGGAACCTCTTGTTGTTTACAGCAACAACAATGTCAGCTTCGAAATCTAACGCAGAAAAAATATACTTCAGACTGTGAAGGCAATTGATAAATACAGTCCTCTCTCGGCGAAATAGTCACTTTTTATTCCCGTCCTGCTATATGGTACAGAGGCATGGACTGTGACAACATCTGATGAGTCGGCGATACGAGTTTTCTAGAGAAAGGTTCTGCGAAAGACTTACGGTCTTTTGCGCGCCGGCCAGGGCGAAATTTCCATTCGATGGAACGATGAGCTGTATGAAATATACGACGACATTGACATAGTTCAGCGAATTAATAGAGAGCGGTTCTCTCTCATCGGTCTAGGTCATGTCATCCGAATGGACGAAGTAGTACTCGCAGAAAGAGGAAGACATCCACTCCGTTGGAAAGACCAGATGGAAAGGGACCTGGCTGTACTTGGAATCTACGATTTTCGCAAACATCGGAAAGGAATAATGATTGACGCTATTATAAAATCGGCCATAACCGCGTAAGCGGGGACCGCGCCAATAAAGAAGAAGAAGATGGATAATTCAAGAAAGTCAGACAAACTGCAAAACGAAAATGGCCTTGTTTTTTTCCAAGTAAAGGTGAAAGAACTCTTAACAATCTATACTACGTGTGCTGATAATAATTTTTACACAAAGGAGTCAAAATACGAATTTGCTAGTTCCTTGAACAAAATTCCTCTTAAGCTGTCAAGACAATAATTTTTCTCGTAACCGAGTGTTATTTAATATGGAAGAACATTTCATTTTCAGATTCTCGGTTCAAACAATGTGATACGTTACTAGGTATCTATGAGGCTCGCGGAGTGTTCGATGTATTTGAATATTCGAAATTTTGGGGGAGTTAAAATTAATAAGTCTGACCGACGGATAGATTCTAGCGATGCGATCTCCATTGAAGGGAGGATTGGGCTTAGCTGTCCATGATTTGTGAAGCTTTGCTGCAAAGGTTTTCATTTGAACATTGAATATATTCAAAATTTTGTTCTTACTAATATAAAATTTTATATATTTTTTATTTTTTCGCAGCAACTCTTAACCAAACTCCAAACCTGCTTCTGCGATGCGAATCTTTGTTTGCATACCAGTTGGATAGGCTCTTGTCTGTATTGTGCTCTAGTGTATCTCAAAGCCTTTTAGACTAACTTATAAAGTTCTACCCTTCATTCTAATAGGGGGCTGTCGTAGCTCACTTGGCTCTTTTTGGTTCCCAACGAAATCAAGCCCTCTGGTTCATGGTGGCTCTTTTGAAACTAACGTTGTTTATAATTACTTTGCTCTTAATTCAGCAAAGGTAAGTATATTTTTGGGATAAAGCTTTTTTGTCATTCCGAGAACTATGTTATTGCAATTTTTATTGATGTTTTGTAGTTGTGTTGTGGGCCTCCTAAAAACGAAGCTCTCGTTAGACAGCCACTTTATCTACCACCTACCTGCTACCTACACTTGAACTCTATTAGCTAGGACTAGCTGTGTGGTTATTCAATAACTATTGGCTCTAATTTTGGTGCTGCGCATGATTGTCTTTTCCTTTATTTCCATTTTCCTTATTACAATCACTTGTTCCTTTTATAGCATATACTTAGTCGCATTAACTTAACATTTTTATTAAAAGGTCTAAAAATAGAACCGTGAAATTGTTCGATTGAATGAGTATTAATTAAACTATAATAAATATTTCTATGTATGTGTGCCTTTGCACATAAACGTACACATAGAGCATAACTTTTAGCAGCAACTACTATGCAACATCTACAGCTAAGTCGACCACACTGCGAACGCGCATTTAAACATTAAAGCCACCTAATTGGGTGTCAGAAAATGTTGCCAAGTTGTTGCCTGCCACCACTTTAACCGCTGCAACAGTGCCACATTACTACAACGGTATTTTAAACAAAGGGATATTTAAGGGGGGCCAAACCCGGTTTGGCCCCCAATTTTAAACAACAAATTTGTGGCTATTTGTCCCCCATTCCCTCTAAAAGGCCCCTTAACCAACCCCTTTTTTTTTAAAGCCGAAATGGCCAAAGGGGTTGGCCTTTGACCAAAACCTAAGGTTTTTATTTGTCCGTTGGGCGCGCCTATGTGTATGTTGGTTTCTACTGCTCTTTTCCGACAGTCACATCAATACTAAGCGCTGATTCTGGCAAAAAAAAAAAAACAATCGCCAAGATGGATTTGTGGGATGCGTGGCGAATAAGATGCGCGTTGGGTTCGAATTAATCGTATTAATTTTAATTCTTTCTAGGTTAACTCTTTAACTGTTTTGCTTAAAAAATTAGTTAAGGACTGTACTGAACATAAATATTTAAAATATTTTTCATGAAGTATCCGTTTGATCGCATTGCGGTAAGTATCATTAGAAAACGTGATCAATTCTGCTTCTTTTGGTTTTTCTTTCTCCGTAATTTGTAATATCATTTTGGCGATGCATCGAATAAATGAGCACGTGCTTAGGCAAATTGTGCACATTTACTGCACCGAAAAAGCCTTTCATACGGAAAGCCAGCAAAACGGTTTAAAGTCAGTGTAAATGGTGTGAAAATATTATAATAAAGTTCAATGAAACTTGTTCTCTTAAAGATTTGTCAAAAAATGGGCGAAAAAAGGCCTTAGAGATCCAATTTTTGAAGCAAAAGTGTTGGCCGTAATAAACCAAAACAAATCAATGTCTGTGCGCGATTTGGCGAAGAAAGCTAAAACCAGTGCTACTATGATTCAAAGAGGGAAGCAAAGACATAATTTAAAAATTAAAAAAAAAAAAAAGATTCACAAAAAGTCAACGACAAATAAAAATAAGGGAAACAAGGCTACGGAAGTTGTATGAACGTTTGCTAAAAGGTTCTGTTGAGTATGTTACGATGAAACGTACGTAAAAATGAACTCAAGAACAACCAGGTCTTCAATTCTATATGAAACCAAAAGATAGTAGAGTCAACCAGTCAGACAATTTAAATAGAAAAATGTGGCGATAAAGTACTCATCTGGCAGGCTATTTGCTCTTGCGGCCTTAATCGGTATCGGTCGACAATTATAAGAAGGAGTGTCTAAGCCGTCGCCTTATACCATTTTATAAGAAAAACATCGTGTCAATATCATTTTGGCCCGATTTAGTAACAGTGCACTACGCTCATTCTTCTTTGGCTTTGTTGAAGGATAACAATGTAAATTTTGTTAAAAAAGAGGAAAACCCTCCAAATGCTCCAGAATTTCGCCCTATAGAGAAGTAATAGGAAATTGTCAAACGGAACTTGAAAAAGGAAAATCGAGTTGCCGTAAACGTCAACGAATTAAAAAAAACTGGCTGAAGGCAAGTCGTGGCATTACAAAAGAAGGTGTGCAGAATTCAATTAAAGGAATTAAACGAAAAATTCGGCAAAAATTAAGAGACTAATTTTTTCTACTAGTTTTAATCAAAAGTGGTTGTAAATTTTTATATTTTTTATGAAAAAAATTTAAAGTACAAATTAATAAAATGCGTTACATTACAAACAAAACTTTGTGTGCTGTTTCTTTTCGATACAGTCCTTATCTTAGTTCTTACGTTCATAATACAATTATTTAGAAAAGACAAAGAAGGCGCTTGATGCTTCTATTCATAGGCTTATAATGCATATTGGTTTCAAAATGATAAAAATAAATTCCGTTGTGTCAGGGATCAGTGTTAATCGATGGTATCGTAAATTTAATCGATGTCGTAGATCAGCCCAAGATAAATTCAGGTAAGGTCATCAAAATCAGTAGTCGTTTTGGAAACAATTGATGATGTTCCCAAACTAATAACGCATGAGTGTCATGTGACCTGTCGTGAGATTAGGACAACTACAGGTATTTGTGGGACAACATGCATTCAAAACTTCATGAAATCAGAAAAACCAACCACCGATCACTGCAACAAACAACTGCATTTTTTAGCACTCAAAACATCAATTTGATGAGTCATCATCCGCATAGTCCTGATCTAGCAACGAATGAGTTCTTTTTATTCCCGTATAAAAGGCAACTCTCGTAAGTACTATGTTATACGTATATATGTACTATACTGGCATTATTATACAAATCGTTTTTAACGCCTTCAAAATAAGCTGTTTTTTAACCAATACTAATAAGAAATTAAATTATATTTTCCATACACTTGTTCTAAGCCTTTAATGAATTTAATGGAGCGTTCCCCGAAGCAGTTACAAATAGCAGTTAGCCAAATTTGATGAATGCGGTAGCGTTAACTTTTGTTTCGTAGCACGATGTGCTAACATGTAACGGCACATTATCGTGGTGAAAAACCAATCGCAAGTCCGGTAATATCCGACGTATTGTTTCACGTAGACATTTCACAACACTCAAATAATATACTTTTTGGACCTTTTAAACCTTTGGAATGAACTTAATGGTAAACAAAGAAAACGATGAGCAGCACCTTGAGTTTTGATCAAATTTCACGTGGTCTTCTCGACTTTAGCTAATTTTTGGAACACCATTCGCTAGATGGTTGGACACTTTCGATGTTATGTTCATAAACCTTCATTTCGTCACTACAAAAGATGGCACAAAATATATTGAGATCCTTTGATTTCTTTCTGATGCCATTTCGTCAAACTTCAAATATAGTTTCTTTAACATTTTCGATGTTATCGTCATTAACAGAGATGGACAGATGACTCCACGGCTGTGGAAAAATGTATCCAGTTGGATTCAGTTTTTATGGTATATCATATACACACGTATGTATATATATCGGGTAGTCGAAAAAGTCTTTTCGTAATTTGTCAATAGATATCGTTCCAGTCGCATATCTGCAGTGCTACCAATCACATTAAGTCATACCATACCGTGTTGGAAAAATGAGATTTTAGGCTTCATTTTACCAAAGTTAATTCTGGGAAGTGGAAAAAATTACAGCTGTTCAGAAATGACAGAAAATAATAAAGAAATTCGCTATATTTGTATATTTATGTATAAAAAGACTGAAGAATGCTATCGATGAAAATTGTGAAGTTTGCGGAGACGATGCTGTATCAGTTCGTGTAGCACAAAAATGGTTCACTCGCTTCCGTTCTAGAAATTTCAAAATTTCGAATTACACTAATTAAAGTTTAACACTGGTGGAATAATGCCTCTAGCGGGGAAAAATGGCGAAAAAATGGTACATATTTGTTTATTTATTTATTAATATAAATGTAAAAAAATAAAATGAAGTTTGACTAGAAATACGAAAATACTTCTTCGACTAGCGCATATACATATATATATATATATAATATACTCGTACATAGTATATACATATACAAAAATATATATTTATTTATTTGCCCAAAAACAAAAAGGAATGAATTTAACTGCGCGCGTCGAAGGATTTGGAGAATTATTTGTTTTTTTTTTTTTAGGTTGATACTACCAGGGTGTCATAAAATGCATTATAACTGGCGATGAGACTTGGATCAATGCTTACGACCCCCGAAACAACCGATCAATCGAGCGAATATCGTGCCAAAAGAGAGCCGAGACCAAAAATCGTTGTGTTGTGCATTATGAATTCTTTCCAACCGGTCAAACAGTCAACAAGGAATATTATTTGAAGGTTATGCGTCGTTTGCGTAACTCTATCCGCCTAAAACGGCCGGAATTGTGGAAAGACAATTCTTGGTTTTTACACCACGATAATGCACCATCCCATACTGCCCTCGTAATTCGTGTCATTTCGCCAAAAACTCAACCCATATCGTTCCGCAACCACCGTATTCACTTGGTCTGGCGCCGTGCGACTTCTGCCCGTTCATCAAGCTCAAAATACCCGCTCCGGGGACACCGTTTTTATACGATAGAGGAGATTCAAGCCGCAGCGAAGATGGAAATGAAGGCCATCCCGGAAAGTGACTACAACCAGTGTTTCGAAGATTGGAAAATCCGTTGGCATAAGTGCATTGCATCGGGAGGGGATTACTTTGAAGGGGCTGAAATTGATTTAGAAGAATAATTAAAGAATTTTCAAAATAAATACAATTTCACCTTATTTTTTGGGCACAGTAGATAATATGGATTTTTGTAATCCTACAGAACTTTACATAAATTACGAGTAGGTCTCATTGCCTTACCTTTTGGCAAAGAGTGAGAAATGGACTGAGATGTACCTGTGCGAACGGGTGCAAATTATGTTAGTAAGTGTTTGATCACAGCAATTAAATAAAATCTTCTTGTTCTGACAAAGGAAGTGGGCGCATCTAGAAATATATTGACACTTACATACAGATAACCAAGCGGCTTCGAAACTATTAAAGACTGCTTCAAATCTTAAGATTGCTTCAAATATAGCTCAAAAACGCCTTGAATTTTAGTGGACCTTGCCAGAAACGACTCTTTTACATATGGCTCAAGCAGCTGACGACTTTCGGTCTTCGGCCAAGTATCCATTTAAAAGTGAGCTAAAATGATAAGACAAAACATCCCCTCCACAGGGTTAGGCGCTGGGTTTGGTACCCGCCACATAAAAAATACCCCCAATGAAAAAAAAAGCAGCCAGCTTCCCACGAGAGACCCCTTTCTGATGACAACCAAGGCAAACGAAATAAGGACTAGAGAGACTACGTCGCCGAGTATTATTATTCACCCCGGTAAATGAACGTCTAGCCACAATATAAAGGGATATTATTCAACATATCACTGATTTGCGCCCACTCCTGGACGGAAGAGGAAGAGTACATCTACGGGAACTGCCTCCATCACGATATAAAAGTAGTGCTTGGCGACTTTAATGCCAGGGTGGGAAAACAAGGTATATATGGCATTAAGGTCGATAAATTCAGCCTCCACGAGGAAACATCCCCAAATGGGTTGAGGCTGATCGACTTCGCCGGGGTCCGAAATATGGTTATTTGTAGTTTAAAATTTCAGTATACGAAATTGCCCCAAGCTACCTGGCTGTCTCCCACCAACCAGATCGCCAGATCGATCATGTTGTGACAGACGGAAGACACGTCTCCAGTGGTTTAAATGTGTGTGCGCTCCGAGGTCCTAACATCGACTCGGACCACTATCTTGTTGCAGCCAAGATTCGCACCCGCCTCTGTGTAGCAATAAACGCACGCCAACAAACACAAGGAAGGTTCGACGTCGAGAAGCTGCAATCACAACAGATAGCCGAACGATTTTCTACTCGACTTGCACTCCTGCTCTCTGAGAGCACTCGTCAACAACTCGGTATATGAGAACTGTGGGACGGCATTTCAAGCTCCTTACGTGCATTTGCAACCGAAAACATTGATTTTCAGAAAATGTAAAAGAACAGCTTGTACGACGAGAAGTGTCATATCACAACACAGTGAAAACAGACTATTTACCTCGCGACGTTAAGATCGTGCAGGATGGGTCAGATACCGAGAGTTGATAAGCGGAACGAGACGAATTTGCAGACAGAAAAAGAGAAAACCAAAATGCGTGACTATGAAGAGCTTGACAAGGTGGCCGACAGAGGTAATGTTCGAAAATTCTACGAAAACATGCAGCGACTAACAGAATTTTTCAAGACCGCAGATTACTCTGGTAGAACACCCAGAGGTTATCTAGTGACTGATGCCCAGCGCATATTTAAATTATGGAGGGACCATTTCTCCAACCTGCTGAATGGCAGTAAACGCACAACGCCAGGAGAAGGTGAACCCGATTCCCCAATCGATGGCGATGGAACAGTCGTTCCATTGCCCGACCGTGAAGAAGTTCGAATAGCAATTACCCGCCTGAAGAACAACAAAGCAGCGGGAGCCGATGGATTACCGGCCGAGCTATTCAAACAGGGCGGCGAAGAACTGAAAAGGAGCTTCATTAGCTTCTTTGCAAAATATGGTCGGACGAAAGCATGCCCAACGATTGGAATTTAAGTGTGCTCTGCCCAATCCACAAAAAGGAGACCCCAAATTCTGCGCCAACTACCGTGGGATTAGCCTCCTCAACATCGCGTATAAGGCTCTATCGAACGTATTGTGTGAAAGATTATTGCCCACAGTTAACAAATTGATTGGATCTTATCAGTGTGGCTTTAGACCTGGCAAATTAACAACCGACCAGACACCGACACACACCACCTCTTCGTCGATTTCAAAGCTGCGTCACTCATAATTCCCGTCCTGCTATATGGAGCAGAGGCTGAGGCTCTGAAAGTATTCGACTCTATACCCGCAGGGGGAAAAAGAGGAAGAGGAAGACCTTCACTTCGTTGGAAGCACCAGGTGGAGGAGGACCTTGCTATGCTTGGAATATCCAATTGGCGCCACGTAGCGAAAAGAAGAAACGAATATCGCGCTCAGCTATAATCGCGTAAGCGGTGTCTACGCCAATTAAGGATAGACCAAGGACACGTCTCCAGTGTTTTAGATATGCGTGCGCCCTCCGAGATCCTAACATCGACTCGAACCACTGTCTTGTTGCAGCCAAGACTCGCACCCGCCTCTGTGTAGTAAAAACCGCAAGGAAGGTTCGACGTTGAAAAGCTGCAATCACAACAAATACTCGAATGATTTTCTCTGAGAGCATTCGTCAACAAGCCGGTGTAAGGGAACTGTGGCACGACACTACAAGCTTCTAACGTAGAGCTGCAACCGAAACCATTGGTTTTCGGAAAATGCTAAAAAAACAACCAGTACGACGAGGAGTTCCGTGTCGCAGGGGAGACTGGAATTAGACTGCCTACCTCGCAAAGTTACGATCGACCACAACACGTGCGGGATGGGATAGGTACCGAAAGTTGAAGAGGGTTGCGAGGCGTATACGTAATGGGAATCGGTGATGGATTTGCTGGGGGCGACAATGCGCCAGCCGCGGCAGAACAGCAAGAAAAGCAACAACAACGTACAAACAAACCTAAAAATGCGGCAATTTGCTTACGTGCTGCAACAGGAAGAAAAGGGCATACGCAAAAATAACAACAACATATGCATGTGTATGTGTCAACAGCTGTTGCAACATGCATATCAGCGCTTACTTGCCTCAAATATTTTCCGTACATACGTATGTTCACGCGTCGCGAAAAATCATTGTATGCCATATGTATGTATGTACGTATGTATGACAGTACCACCGGTAGCTGTTGCATAGCCGCAGGCAGCCATGCAAGATTGCAAGGTAATGTCAGCGATGCCACAAGTAACACAAATCCTCATTCCAATGCAGCATGCGAAATATACTATGTTCTGTGCTGGTGCATGCAACATCGATTTAGTGTTGCGGTGGCTGATAAACTGTTGGGCGTTCTCATATGTCCAGGTGTGTATGTTTGTTGAGATCTCCGTTTATGTTTTAATACTTGCAAATTGACGTTTACTGACGCTGAATTTGGAAAACCAGCAACAACAAATGCAAGTGGCAACAACAAATGCAAGTCGCAACAACACAGAATTTTTGCACTTTGACATTAATGTCATTGAAAAAAGCATTTATTTTTTATTTTGTATGTTTTTGTAATGAAAATCTCACAGTTGGCTTGTTGAATGCATTCAATATAAAACAACACCAACAATGTGACGGGTTTTTACTCGACATTACCTTATATTCTGCTTGCCACCAAAAATTATTATCGCTTTAGCTTTTAAAGTTTTATAAGTAGCAATGATCACAAGAAGACTCATCCTCAGACAACTATTTCGAGTACTTATATGTCATATGTTGTCGATGCTAAATGTGGTTATTATTATAATAGTAACGAACAGCATTAAATTGAATATAAGAAATAGAATATTCCTCACAATGAATTAGCATAAAAGTGTATAAAAAGGTCATTGTTCTGGTTTTGATCATTTAATTTGTATGACTGCTATATGCTATATTGGTCTGATCAGAACAATATGTTTGGAAATTATAGTAATACCTTGAATAATAATGTGTGTCAAATTTTGTGAAGATATCTCGACAGATGAAAAAAATGGCCATGCAAGGACTTGACCCCGATAGTTCATTTGTATTGTTTTACGATATACACGATTTTTACGGAGAGTTTAGTGATGTCTTGAATAATAATCTCTGTCAAATTTAATGAAGATGCACTTTCAAATAAATTAATTTTTTTATACCAGGACTTGGGTTTATAGCATTTGATTCCGATCGATGATCGTTAGCAGACATATGCAAAGTATCAGACCGATATGTACAGACCGGCGGACGGATAGACGGGCATGACTAAATCGACGCATTGCTGATCATTTACATGTATATTATATAGGGTCTCCAAAGTTTTCTTCTGGGTGTAAGAAACTTCGTGGCCAACATAATGTACTCTGTTCGGCATATAGCAAGAAACTTAGAGTATGATTTAAGGTTATAGAAAAGTCTACAAGTCCATATTAAGTTGTTGATAAAGCTTTTCAGTTGATTTTTTACCGCAAGAACAAGTTTCAGGATTTCTGGCCATAGGAGTTCTACCAACCTGTAATTACCGTCTTTAAAGTAAGAGTAGATCTACTGGTCCGAACTGCAGCCTTTTCCAGAGCGGAGTCTATTCACTTGGGCTGACCATATACTAGAAACTAGTGAAGTATGTTCACGTAAACTCATTTCCTCTGGCATCGAATGAGTTCTAGATAAGATCTGAGCGGAATTAAAGGAAACTGTATGGCTGATTTTCTCACTCAGTCAGGTATTTCAGTAACGCGAAGTATAGAGAATAGGAAGTGTTTTGCAATACACCACTGAATGGTTGACCCTAAGACGAGCTCGACAAGCTCTGGTCAGCTACTAGCTAGGATGCAATCGCATGATCTTTTTGATCCAGAGCGAATAGTAAGATGTCTAGTGAGCTGTTGCACTCAGCAAAGCTCGCTCTTCAATAGCTGCAGGAGCTCTATCAGATGACTTATTTTTAAAAATTCGTGTGAGGTTGTCGAAATTAAAATAAAACATCTGAACAGATTTGTTCTGGGTTCAAGGCGCTTTGTCGAGAACTAAAATTTAACTACAGCAATTTTCATATGGTTTCAAAAATATCTATGTACAGCAGCCCAAGGGTTATCCCCAACCTTGGGATCAGACATTTCATCGAACCTATATTAGCGAGGCTACAGGAAAGCTTTTTTCGTTCTGGAGCTCCAAAAATTTAATCAAACTTTAAATTGAATTAATCCTGTCTTCATTTATACATCTGTCACACCACCACCGTCCAATATGCGATGTCCTTTTCAATTTCAAGCCATTTTTGTATAGAATTACCAGATTCCCTTTTAATGCCTTGTTTTGCTGCCGCTGTATTGGAAACTCAAATAAATCTTAAAGTACCCTCCCACTTGCACAAAACACTCTGGTACCTCTTCGGTCATTGACAGATAGTCATCCTTTACTTACAGAATATTCGTAAAATATGGCCTTAGAATGTAAAACAACTGACTTTCGATGGCACGAGCTCTTTATTCATTTATGTAAAAAAATTGGTAGACCAGAGGTACTTTTGCAATTAGATACGGAAGTATAAAGAATAAGTCCATACAGTAGTACCTTGCTATATGGTAATAAAAGAATGTAATCAATACCATAAAATATATATTTTAGACTTAAGCTTCTTCTTCACTGACGTAGGCACCGCTTACGCGATTATACCCGTGTTAACAATGGGGTCTTCCTCTTCCTCTGCTTCCCCTGGCGGATACTGCGTGGAATACTTTCAGAGCTGGAGTGGTTTCGTCCATTCGTGTTGCTCAGCGGTAGTTTACATAGCCGTATTAGTTTTGCGGGGATACCAAATTCAGACATCGCGGCACAAAGGCAGCTGCTTTTCGTGCTGTCAAAGGCAGCTTTAAAATCGATGAAGAGGTGGTGTGTGTCGATTCTTTTTCACGTGTCTTTTCCAAAATTAAGGCATGGCGAATATCTGATCGATTATTGATTTGCGAGGTCTAAAGCCACACCGATAAGATCCAATTAGTTTATTGGCGGTGAGCTTTGTATCAACGGGCTTTAGGGAGAATAAGCATACTGATGTTATACACACAGATTTTAATAAAGCTTCCGATAAAGTATCCCATTCAATTCTTTTGAATAAACTTGATCTTCTTGGTTTTCGACCAATATTTCTGAACTGGGTTGCTTCTTATCTAAATAATAGAATTCAACAAGTCATATTTAATGATACTTTTTCTGACACAATCAATGTTCCTTCAGGGGTTCCTCAAGGTTGCCTCAAGGTTCTGTTCTTGTTATTTATTAATGACATATCATCTGTTGTTAAGTTTTCAAAAGTTCTATTATATACTGACGATGTAAAACTTTTTAAAACGTATACTTCAAACAGCAAAAGATGTCAGATGCAAACAGACTTAAACAACCTAGCTTCTTTGTGTGATGGAAATGACATTCCATTGCACCTTAAAAAATGTAAAACAATGTGTTTTTCACGTAGATATGTAGACCCTACTTTATACGCAATATAAAATTTAGGTTGGAGCATGTATGCAGTTTTGTTGATCTGGGAGTAACTATGTACCCCAAACTCAATTTTAATCTTCACGCATCTTCCACGGTTTTTAAAGCTAAAGGCGCTTTTATTCTTGTTAGACATTGGTCTAAAGAATTTAAAGATCCGCTTACCACAAAAATTCTTTTTACATCTCTGGTGAGGCTTGTATTAGAGTATGCATTTTAATTTTGGCTGTTAAAATTTTTGTTTCTGTAGCTGAGCAGCTTAAGATCGCAACGCTTAAAACTCTCTTGCCTTTTATGACTCGGCTTACTAGCAACTGAATGGCGATCAGAGAACTTTCCTCACTTGCGTTAACTTCTACACATGACTCCATCTTTCAATCGGCTTTTGTAAAAAACCAGTAACCCGGTCCAGAAATAGCGATTTTCAGCTTCTAGTATAAAGATTTAGTGACAGTAACGAACCAGTGGTGAACTATTATAGTTCACACACTGATCATCCCGTACTCGACAGGACCATTCTAAAAAGGAACATCAAGCTGCCATTTTAGCCTCCGTTTGAGCCCATTGTATTCCGAATTGATTTTGCCGAAGATAGACCGTTGCTAAAAAAGATTTGCCTATGCGTCTCAATTTCGGCTCGGTTGTCGACATTTTCGGGGTCGCTGTATCCAAATTTTTGATATGAAAAAGCTGCGTTTGCTGCTTTATTAAATCCGAAAGTATGATAATTCCTACAATGACAAGCCAGCAACAAAAGAACAGGTTTCTCTATATACAGCAAAATAGAGTATTTCTGAAGGCAGTCAGGCCTATGTAGTAAAAACGACCCCTTGTTTGAGTTCGACCAAGGAGGGTCAACTTGTTCCAATAACTCAAAATGACTTGAGGAATGTTTCCTGTGGCTATAAGAACTGCAATAACAGTAGAAACAAGGAAAAATATAAATGATTGTTTTAAGAGAGCGCTATATTTTACCAAATTTAAAACTCAGCAATCTGTTAGCTGAATTTCCATCTAAGCCGAATTCCTAAAGTGAAGAAAATAATTTGAGTCCCAAAAGCGAGAGGTTATACTAATTGACCTTTTTATTGCTTTTGTAAACACGTTTCATAACCTTTAAGACCCTCAGAGCTCTTGTTAATTGAGCGCCCACAGGTAATGGTCAATAAGCCATCAGCTAATTTCACACGCTTTAAGACATCGCTGCTATTGCTTTGGTAAGTGTACTTGGTGTATAATTAGATATTAGGTTTTTTTAGAGGGCAGCAGCTGCATTTTTATAGTTCATCAAAATAAATGGCGACCTTCAAGAACAGCTGGATTTGCAACGTTGCCAGTTTTCTGCCAACCAATATTAACCACAAAAGAAAAAAGCTCGAGCTGCTGATAACTGCTTGAACGAGGAGAAAGCCTAAAGATAGTGCATATAGAGTGCACACAGACACAGAACACCAATTACAAAACACGACAAATAAACAAACAACACATAAAATTGGCATATCAAATAACGGGCGTCAACCGGCGTTCCGCAAAAACAGCTGCGCCGTCTGGAGCAACAAACCGGCAATAGGCGTTATGGACGCTGCGCGACGGTGTGTGGATTGGCAAAAACTGCTGCGACCGCCATGACTCGCCTTCTCCTACGTTAATAGCTTACGGCGTTCGGCGCGCATCAGGCTCAACCGTTACGCCAAAGTGTTATAGCTGTGGCTGTGATTGTGGCCATAGTTATATGGCTGCAGGTGTGTATTCATGTTAATGTTTTTATTGTTGTAGTGATTTCATTGTTTTCACAACCGATAATGTGCTGAGTGTTTAATTTACCAATGCTTTGTTGTTGTGTTTGTTGTTCTTGTTGTTATTATTATTGTTGCTTTTATGTACTACTGGTTGTTGTTTTTGTTATTCTTTTTATCAACGCAGTCCATGCTTGCTAGGAATTATGCAGCCTATTAACCGGCGTCAGCTGTGAAAATACTACAAACCCCAAAATGGTGATTACACGTTACCGAAGTGACAAAAATTAATAAAGAAAAAATTGCCTATTCTTCTTCTTTACTGGCGTAGGCACTGCTTACGCGATTATAGCCGAGTCTTCTTTTTGCTACGTGGCGCCAATTGGATATTCCAAGGGAAGCCAGGTCCTTCTCTAGTTGGTCCTTCCAACGGAGTGGAGGTCTTCCTCTTCCTCTGCTTCCCGCGGCGGCTTATAGAGTTTGGCTTTTGTTCGTCGAGAGAGGACTTTACTTTTCAATTGCCTACTCAGTCCGAAGTAGCACTTGTTGGCAAGAGTAATCCTGCGTTGGATTTCCAGGCTGACATTGGTGGTGGTGTTTCCTAAATATCGAAATTATCTACAACTTCAAAGTTATGACTGTCAACAGTGACGTGAGAGCCAATTCGCGAGTGCGACGACTGTTTGTTTGTGTCAGGAGATATTTCGTCTTGCCCTCGTTCACTGCCAGACCCATTTGCGTTGCTTCCTTGTTCAGTCTGGAGAAAGCAGAACTAACGGCGCGGGTGTTGAGGCCGATGATATAAATATATCAAAAACAGCTAACTGTATATCAGTTGCCAACATTAGACCGACCAATACCGAAAATTGCAATGATATGAATCAAATATCGCAAGAATACAGGAGATATGGAATAAATATCGTAAATCCTAAAACAGTCGCTTATTATAATAACGGTAAGTAAAAACGGGTTGAGAAATCAATGAAATTCTTTATTCCTGTGAAAGTACATTTGATGCGATTATGCATGGAACTCGATTGCTTTTGCATGGCCATCACGGACACGCTTGCAGAAGTTCAGACGCTGATCACAATTTTCGACGGTTTTCAAACATAACACGTTTATTAAACTCGCTCTTAAAGTTGAGTCCACTGGTTTCGAATTTCGGTAGCAAAATTTAATAATTTCGACTCGTTGTTGGATCGTATATCTTTCTATGATGAAATGGTAAATTTTACTGAAGAAATATTGTGTCGTATGCAGTCCCTATCGATCTATTTTTGTAGCATCCCTATTGAAAACCCCGTTATTTCGAAATACCGATCCGGATATTCAATGTATAACTAATTAATTCTACTGCCCTTTTGTTAAAGTTGTCTATGGAGCGAAGTCCTCGTACGTTGCCCGTTAGAAGTCTAAACAAGCAACTTCCTCTAGTTGCGTTGCCAAACAACATTATTATGTGACAAACGCCCAGTGGGCCCTCACTTCCTGCGTTACGTCTATTTTACCACGAGACTTACCGTTCTTACAACTTAACGTTAACGGGCTTCAGAGCAAGATCGAGGATATAGTCTGTTACATATTCCCTAACCAGATGCCATCCAATTGGTACTAGGCAACTCCAGCGCACACCACGATCCTTGGCTTTGGAATATATATATTTGGAATGGTAGAATATATTGACAGTTCGACATTCTGCACAATGAATAAAGAAGTCCGCACTGGCATTAAGGGCATTTGTAATGACTTTCTATTGCTAGAGGTAGTCTCATAAATAATAACATAAGGCTAGTAGGGCTACCCGTAAATATTCTCTATATTTCTCTATATTGATACCACTTCCAGTTCTAACAACTAACCTTCTTATTTCTTATAGCAGAAAATTTTGACACTTCTGTATGGAAACGTTTTTGGAAGAAAGCGTTGTCGAAAAAGTCTAGTTCTGTTATTTTCGAAAATGAGTGAAAATGATGAAGAAATTCGGTATATTTTGAATTTTTTTTATAACAAAAGGAAGAATGCTACGCAACCCACCAACGAAATTTGTGAAGTTAACGGAGATAAAGCTGTATGCCAAGAAGTCGACTGCACTAAAAACTATTAGGTTTATGGTAAACACTTCAAGTAGTGGCAGGTAAGGTAAAGCTTCATGAATTTGCTGAAAATTAAAGAACTTTTTACTAAGCTCTTACAACTTTTCATTTAGTAAAGCGTCTTTTGTTTCTACTTTTTTCCTTCACTTCATGAGAATTTTCTCAACTCTCGAGTGCAGCCAAGCAAACTCTCATTGTTTACCCCGCTTTGTTTCCAACAGTGACGGTACGTCTTAATTTTATATTTCCCCAGTTACTTACGCGCTCTCCCGCGCTAAGCCGCTACTCATATTTATAAATCAGATTTATTAAGTTAACGGTACTTGTGCAGTTTACCGCTTTAATTAACTCGTCAAGGATTTTTTCATTGTTTCTTACACTTCAAGCTTACTCAAGGTATGTGTATGCGTTTAATTTTTGCATTCTCCCTATCCATATGCCAAAAATTAGTCTCGCAGTAAATTGTGAAAACGCAAAGTGTGGACCGCGGTGCGCATCCAGAAGAAAGAATAAACACAAATAATTATGCACAAAACCAAAAGCAAATAGCGCAGCATATTTAAAAAAAAGGAGTTATAGATTGGTTCATAAAAAATTTCGCAGTTTCTCCTAAACTCAACCAAAGCGTTTCTACGTGGCTATTTTTTCATGTAAAAGCTGTTACCTCGGCGATTCAATGCGCAGTGTGGCATTAAGTGTGTTGATTTGGGTTGCGAATTTAACAAAGAGAAATTTAATTGAAAAGCTTTTTTGAACGCATTCAAAGTAGTAAATTAAATAAAAATAAAATGAATAATAAAAAACTACCAAGTTGAAAGAGAGTTAGGAAGACAGAACTTAGTCTCCTGCGACAACTCTCTGCTTTTCTTTCTCAAATTGTGAAGTCGGCTAAGGTGTGCGGCTGAAATAACAAACATTTTAGCAGGGACACCCACCCTAATTACCGCTGGTTGAAATCTGAGCTGTGGTAAATTTTACAAAATCTACTAAAAAAAAGTCTTCAGCTCTTGCATTAAGTGAATGGTTATATTTATCATAGTTAGAATGTTTCGATTTAGATCAAATAAGAACCGTTGTTTTTGAAAACTTACATATTACCATTTTGACTGTAATTTCATAAAGCCACTCTCATAGAAACCAACGGCTTAATTAGCAAAAAAAACTCAGACTGTCGATTTTAATTAGCTTCGCTTGAGATGAATTTGTAAAGAGAAAAATCTTTCGCCATAAAAAAAAATAAAGAGTGATCATTTGAAATGAGAACCGGACTATGGATGGATGTGTAAGAGTACAAGTAATTGCTCAAAAGTTGACTGGAAAAATGGGACATACACCGGTAAGTCTTCGATTTTCTTAGTCGGCAAATATTCTTTCGAAATTCTAAACACATACTGCAAAGTTAAGTTTCCAAGCTCGTAGAAACCTGCAAATCTGATATGCTTTTTCACTTTTTTTTTTTTTGAGTTTAGAGACTCTTTAGACCTAAATTAATGCGATGTATATCCAGATTCCACTTCCTTTGTAAGTTCAGAAGTAATCTGAATAAAAATACTAATATCTTAAAAAGTGGGAAGATTCATACTGATTATCAAAACGATGTTTTTGCTATACGATTACTATCAGCTGTCATCTAGTTTAGATATTCTATTCTAAATAAAAATTACCTAGTTGACAAAGTTGCCCAAGACTAAAATGAAGTTACTGTCAACGACCACGTTCCTTAACAATCGGCATGTCACGGAAGATTCTGGCGAACATTCCGCAAATCCTCAGGGAAGAAAAGTGATGACTCTCCAATGAATGAAGAACTTTTTCAACTAAAGAACTCCTCCTCTTGGTAAGAAAACTTTAAATAAACATATTTAAATACTTTAAAATGCCCACTTCATCACCTTCTCTTTAAACGTTTGCATGTAAATTTATTTCAATGAAAAATTCCGTTAAATACTTTTATTAATGGCCTTTACCATCAACCCGCTGAAACTCTTGGACAGCCTTTGCACTACAATTAAGCACCACAGGAGGATATACATCTGGCCTCCACAATGCATTCGAAGATTAATTTCTACTTACTAGTGTACACGAATGCATTCGCTTTCGGAATGCAACTCATTAAAGCTCGGCAATTAAAGTGTAGTGCTGTCATATTAACCGTTTAACGCTGGACTGTAGCGCGAGATGAAAAAGAAATTAAATGAAAGAGAGAGAGTGTGTCAGAAACAGTATGAATGCGAGCGAAAACAGTGGTAAGAAAAGAAAAAAAAAAAAGAAACAACATTCGCCTCGTCTATACGGACCTTATAATACCTTTCATAAGTATAAAATATCCCTTATATAATGTATACTATAGTGATCCGTTCTGAAAAAACTCCTCAGAGAGTGTTAATTAGCAATAATACATGTCAAAACTCATGAAAATGTATCAGAAAGTTTTTCATACGAATACTTAATTCCGATTGTTCGGTTTGCATGGAAGCTAAGTATATCATACGGTAGTCCAATATCGAAGTCCCGACAAATGAGCAGTTTCTTAAATATAATAGACATGTTCGAAATTTCAGAATGATAACTTGAAACTGGGGCTAGTCACGCATATAATGACAAACAGAAAGGCATGGCTAAATCGGCACAGATCGTTACGTTAATCATTTATAAACATACTTTGTAGAACCTCCGACTTTTTCTACTAGGTATTACAAATTCCTCTCTGTGTAGGGTAAAATTTGTTTTAATTTGGGACCGTAAGGCAATAGAGAGGAAAAATATATATGACAGTATGTATATATATATAACTATGTATATGTCAATATTTCCATTCAATTTTAAACACACTCTAGCTTATTGGCTTGAAATTTGTTAAACAAAAAGTCCTTATGCAATATAACGGTTCTTCACACTATAATTTCGGTATTACGAAGTAAGCCGTAAGTGAATTAATTATTATCAGCGTCGGCATCAAGCGTATACCACGCGGTATTATGAGCTCATTACCACATACATATGTATATATATAATATTTATACATACTTTAAGGCAATGACAGAGCTGCATTCGCACCATCTGGCAGTGTGCATTTTATTGGAACAGTAGCTAGCTTCAAGTCACAGTCGTCGCCGCATTTCATTGCGCATCAGCACTTCGACTGCATATGTTTCATTTCGTTTGGTGTTGTTGCTGTTGCTACGGCTGCTTTTGGTAAATGCCCATGCGAATAATTAAAAAATGTGAGGAAATGAGGAGAAAAACAGAGGAACCAAATGAAAAATTACAGAGGGAAAGGCGCAATATTGCGGCAAAATAAGTCTGCTTACCATTAACATGCAAATATACAGCTTTCGTTTGATGGTTTATTCTGGTGTTGATATATCTTCTTACACGGTGCTTTCCAAAGGAAACGGGACTTTTTGAATCTAGCGCCTCCTGGTGGCGTTATCCATATGTCGACTAGTGCGTTAGAATTTGCTATCTTTATCGATTGTCCAGTGAGAAATTCATGACATTTGATTGATTGGAAGTAAAGTTATTGCGTTTGAAGTGTCAGTATGTTTGTGTTATCGGTGCGAAAATGAGCTTCGAACAAGGAGCCAACATTAAATTTGGTTTAAAATTGGTAAAACTTTTACCGAAAAGTTTCAATTGATGAAACAAGTTTATTGCGACGATTTCCTATCCCGTAGCAGAGTGCACGAGTGGCTTCAACGTTTTCAAAGTGGTCGTGAGGACATAAATGACGATCACAATGTGGTCCAATCAAAATCAGTGAACACCAGAGATTTCATCGAAACTGTGCGTAAATTCATCAAAAATCAGGCGAAATCATCATTGAAATTCATGAAAATGGAATTGAACATCTCGAAAACACCAACTTATCGATCGTTTGGGGCGCCGTATTCGACGGTTCATCCCGAATATCGCGAAAATGAAAGTTGGCGTTTGTTGCACGATAATGCGCCGATAAGGCGTCATGCAGACGTAGAGGCCATTCAAAAGGCTTGCATCGGTTTACTGGCATGCAAAAAACTATATTGAAGCAGAAGGAGACTATTGTGAATAAAATAAATTATTTTTGCAGAAAAAACCAATTGTTCTGTTTTTTAAGTCCTGTTTACTTTGGAAAGCACCTTGTGTATCCCTACCTTGGTCACTATTTACATATGTAAATATTCGATTTTTAAAATAGCTATTATTTTCACTAGCATGTGTCCAGCAAGACAAATATTATTCTTAAAAGTTACTCTCTTTCTCTCTCTAATTATTAGATTTTTACGGTATATCAACTTCTCTCTAAAATAACATATAAAAATGTACGTATTTACAAATGTAAATAGTGCCCGAAATCGTAGTAAAAAGTTGGTACCCAAGTTAGGGATATATAAAAATAAGTTGGGTTTTTGGCTGTTCGCTATAGCTGACTAAACCTTTGCATGAAATAAAAATGCCCTGAACCACTTTGAAAGGAATCCAATGAGGATGGATTGTTAATTTTTAACCGAGTTATGAGCGTACATTTCCAAAAAGTGACTTTTGCATGCAAATTTTTTATATTGTTTTTGTTTTGTTTGATAATTGATTTTTTTTTGTAAATTATTTGAATCGTTCAATTTCCGCAGTTTGCGCTCTTTATTTCGGCGATTCAAAAGGTAAATTATTGAAAATTATTCAGTGAAAACTTTATGTGTGTTCTTTTTGCCATCCAACCAATGAACTTTGCGGACACCATAATCCCACTTCGGTTATACTGTCCACGTGCTTTTCTTTCGCAAACGCAAACTGGAATATCGGCGTCGCTCACCAGACGACAATAGCAGAACATTCGGCATTCAATTTAGGGGAGTGAATATCGAAGTTGGCAACACATGGATCGTACAATATTTGCCACTATTGTCTAATTCACATTAAAAACTCAAATCAATGTTGAGTACAGCAGCTTAGTGAAATCGATGATGGGTCGATACGCGAGCTATAATAAAGCGCTTTGTAAGATATCTACTTTTGCAATTCATGAACGTTTTCCGATTGTTTTGCTTCTTGCAGTTCATTTGGAGAAGACCAAAGAGTGTATTTTAACCCATAGAATACAGTACCGCCAGCGGAAACACCGCCAACAACAAAATTAACATTCTCAACTTGCGTTAGTTATCTGATTGCGAGAACATTGCTTTATTCGGAAATGCCTTGATTTTATACATAGAATGCATCGTCTAAGAAATGGTTAAGCAAACACCAATGCCAACCAGTAGAAGGACAACCAGCTGTGTTCTCAAGTAATGCATTGCATGCATTATGACGAGTTTACACAATCCACCTGAAATTACGATTGCTTTAACTTCGGTTACTATTGGTTAATGTATGCGCTGCAATTTCACTTCAGTCATTGCGTACTGTGAATGTTACGGTGTGTGCAACTTTTTGAAAACCATGCCAGCAATTACAATTACTGGAACATGATAATCACTGGAATCAAACCATGAACGACGCGATAGCTTCTTTGCGGGCAACTGAAGTTTCGCAATCTTCTTGCGTTGGAACTGTGTACCGGAACCCGACTCATTGTGACGCAGCTATCGAATACACGTGAGCCAAATGCTTGATTCTACGAATTCCTTGGAGTTCCAACGATTTGCCATTTCAATTCGAACGTATTCAGTTTCCAGTGAAAATTGCATTTACAATCACAATCAACAGGGCACACTAGAAGTGTGTGACATCAGTCTGGAAATAGCATGTTTTTCACATGGCTAATGGCGTGTTCACGAGTTGGAAACCATCTTCTCTGTACATTTGCGCACCGAAACAGAAACCAAAAAATTTGTTTATCAAACTGCGTTACACTGAAAAAAAAACGTAGAAAAATCGAAAATAAATAATTTTCAACGGAATATAAATTTAACTTTTTTACTTGAAAACACATCATTTCACGCAGAACAACGCCTTCTATGTATAGTGGGTATTACCACTATATGTAATGTAAGGAATTGTTAGTCGCGTACTGATATTGCTTTCCTCCATTGTCTGGCCTGCAAAATAAGGTTTTGTCATTTCAACCTGCGATAAAGATTTGTGGTATCTTACAGAGAATATCCCGAACTCACTTACTGAGAGAAGTTAACTAGGTGTATCAAAATATACTTTTAAGATTAAGCTTCACACCATCCAATTTCATTGTACTTGAGTCGAATAGTTGAGATGGTCCTATACAATAGGCGTTCATATGACTACGGGTGAAGTCCAGCAAATATCTACTTCGCCAAATAAGAGTTGAAGATTTCGAACTACATTTACGACTGGCCTAGCTGATTTATCATATCTATTACTTCATTCAGTCTTTTGCGAAGATATTCAGGTAGTACAGCAAATAGAGTTGCTAGTTTAATACAGGCTAAGAAGAAACCATGAAATCAGATGCGGATTCACTCTTGCCAACAGGTGTTACATTGGACTGAATGGTCAATTGAAAGGTAAAACACCATCTCGACGAACAAAGACCGAATTCCACAAGTCCCTCATCAAGTCCGTCCTGCTATATCGTGCGGATGCACGCTCAATGGCCATTTCTAATGAGTCAACCGTAGGAGTGTTCGAGAGAAATTTTCAGCAAAAGATTTATGTCCGCGCGATATTGCTAAATCGGATATGACCGCGTAAGCGTTGTCTGCTTCACTAAAAAAGAAAATGAAAAAGTTCATCTGTTCATTGATTTGAGTTTAATAACATTTTTTTATACATTCACTCCATTATTTTTTGAGACCTTCACTGTAATTGAGATGTACGAGGTGTGTTCAAAAAGTATCGCGAATCATAACTGACAGTTTTCTTCGATTGCAGGGGCGTGGTGCATCATGAGTTCTTGCCGCAGGGAAGAACGGTCAATAAGGAATATTACCTGCAAGTTATGCGCAATTTGCGCGAAGCAATCCGCTAGAAACGCCCGGATTTGTGGAAGAGCAAAAATTGGCTTTTGCACCACGATAACGCCCCTGCTCACACACATCGTTGCTTGTGTACGACTTTTTGGCGAAAAACAACACACTAATGATGCCGCAGCCACCGTATTCCCCAGATCTGGCTCCCTATGACTTTTTCTTGTTCCCTAAACTGAAGAGGCCCATGAAAGGACGACGTTACGCTTCTCTTGACGAGTTAAAGACGGCATCGAAGGAGGAGCTGAAGAAGATAAAAAAAATGATTTTTTGAAGTGCTTCGAAGATTGGAAAAACCGTTGGCATGGATATTACTTTGAAGGGGCCTGATATAATCGGGAAATTACATGTATAGCGACTGCAGCGCACCGGATCGGTATGCTACACTCAGCATGGTAAAGCAGCACAAGTCCCTATAAAGTGTACATACATATATGTGATGAATGTTCAGCATCGCGAGCTGAATCAATTAAGTCACATCCATCTGTCTGCATATACATATGTGAACTAGAACAGCCTCAAATTTAGAGATATCGATCTAAAATTGATAACGCTTCCTTTTCCTTAAGAAGATGCATGTTGGAACCGGCTATGTTGGACTTCTATTGGATATAACCGCCGCACAATCTGACCGATTCAAATTATGTTACTGATACGGAAAATATTTTCTGACAAGATGTCTTCACAAAATGTGGGAAAGATTAATGATAAAGGCAAAGATTTTATCCCTTTAGGTGCAGCCGAATTAATTTTTTTTCGTATTTTCTTTCACCTCCGCAGTCAACAGTCTCAGCCGTCAGTTTTCGTTTGTTCGGTCATCATTTGCCAGTCTAATGATCGCATTTGGTATGGCTGCTGATGATAGCGTTAATTATTATGAATATTATTGTTGTTGTTAGGCGTACGTTTCGGGACAATGGCACTAATCTGCTTTGTAACTGTTTATTTTTTTTTTATTTCTGCCGGTTTGTTACCCTGTTTTTCTAAAATTTTACGGCATATGCAAATGAGCATTATTTGTTGCCGCGCAAAACGGAATATTTTGTGGCTTTCATTTGCTAGCATTCTAACGGTACAATATGGCAGTGGCTGCTTTTTGCCCACCACATTCGAATAAAAGTTCAAGCACCACCCTTGTGGTTATCTTTATCCCTCCACATTTCACTTTCTTGCGCACGTGTTCTCACTTTTTGTTATTGCTTTGTAGTGCGCGCTGAACCCAGTGGTGTTTAATTTTCAGACTTAGCACCTTCAAGGCGATGACTTAGCCGAGTATCATTAATAAAGCCTTATTAGGTGAGAAATACCTCACCGTTGATGCGCCTCTCAACTTGTAAGTGTTGTCTTTATTTATTTTAATTTTCATTATAATTAATAAGCCTTATTAGGTGAGGAATTCCTCACCATTGACGCTCCTCTCAACTTGTAAGTGTTGTTTTTATTTATTTTAATTTTCACCACTTATTGTCTGCAACCAAGTCGCTTTCAACAACAAACTGCTAAGGAGGAACAAAAATGTTCGTTAGGTTTAGTCGCGCTGGCCTCTCTGACAGCTTATTCGCTCGCGGCTGCCGTGGTTGATGAGGTTATTATTTTGCAAATAAACAAAAGCCGACATAAATGATGATAAGCAAAATGATAAGTTAAGCCAAAATGAAATCAGTAGTAATGGATTTCATTTCGACTGAGCCAAATAAATGAGACCAAAGTTGGAGAATAATAAATAAATAGTTGCTGAAGTGACAAAAAGTTTTTGAACCGAATTTGGAATGATAATCGGTTGGGAAAATAAATAGTCGAAATACATGAGGCAAAAAAATGATTAATACTTCCAGTAGAACGCCGCTCTGAACTGTAGAAATGCACGAAGTGTAATCCTAACCTAATTAGGTGGACCAAGCACCCGGAAGATCTTCGGTCTTCTTTATAAGTCAAGGTCTCTTACTATACCTATATCTGACATATTTACAAAAGATAAAGAGCTATTGATAACATAGTTGCAAGCTGCAAGAAACATGACTTTCAAAGGCTACTTGCTAATCGGAGAAAGCCAGAGAAAAAGTTGAGCCGGCTAAAACTCAGATATTTATCTTGTTAGTGTTCTGAAGAGAGCTGTCCCTTCAACTAATGGACTAATTTTGAAGTTATTTGAGAGTCCATCAAAGCAAAGGATTTATTCTTAAATCTTCAATAGAATCGTTCCACTATAATATTCTGACCAAGTTCCGGTTACGTTGTTGAAAGTACTTATCTACTTCATCTTTTTGTATCACTTTCCATTTCATGTGTAGCCTTTTCTGTTCAGTGACCGGTGAAACAAAGAAAACCTTAACTTCTTCGACAAAGAAATGCAAACCTTCACTAAAAATATCAATTTCCAACTCTGAAAGAAACTATTTTTTATTCAAATACAAATACGCTTTATTTGTATTTCCTTGCTGAAGAAGAGCACTAAAGAGCTCAAAGAGACGTGTGCTAAAGTTTTCGCCACAAAAACCATTAAACAATTGCCAAGGCGCTGAGAGGCAAAGTGAGAAATCAAAGTAAAGAAAACTGGAGGCTGACAAAACTTTCTATGCTAAAAGTTGAAATTAGATTAAATTGTGACAGTGGTCGTTATTTCGCATGCTAGTTATTGTCGGTCATGCCATGCTGGAGACGGAAGAGATAAACATAGTCAACACAGCACCAATAACAACAAACATAATGTTAAAAATAAAAGTGTTGCACAGCAAACAGGGAAGATGGTGCGACGAGTCGTTGTAAAAATAGTGGCGCGTTAAGCAACTGCCTCCTTGACTGCAATAAACTCGCTCACACTGCAACAATTTCGCCAAAATCTGTGCGTGCCGGCAAAATTGGTAGAATGTAGCACAAAAAAAAGTGAATGTTCAGTTGTGCTGAACTGCAAGTAACCCAACGGTAATAAAAAAGTATAAGCTGACAAATACAGGCAGACACGATGAGCAAGAAAGCGCATATTTTGGAAGTGAATTAAGTATAGTGGGACCCTTTAGGAAACGTTTGCACTAAATTTTATGGTTTCCGAGCTTCAGTCTAATTCAGCTTAACTGACGAAAGCTCTTAAATATATGTAAGCTCTTTTTGGAGTTTTCGTAAAATCACTCTTTGCTGGGGTGACCACACGGTATTTCATAGACGGAGCTCTTTTTACGAGTGCGTTCTTTAATCTCCACCTTTCGGAACTAATTTTAAAAATATAATCTTAACGAGCTCAATAATGCGCCAATTAAAAAATCTTGGTAACAGCAACCCCAGTTTCCTTTTCTTCGCTGTGTTCGATAATGAAGACTTCTAGCCATCAATATTTCTTCCGGAAATAAAATCGTCGAAGCACGGCATGCTGAACACTTTCGATTTGTTAGGTAAGGTTAGGTAAATTAGACCAAGATGATTCAATCTGGCAAAATCTGGACACTTCTCCGTCCAATTGTTTCCTTTTCAACTTTCTCCTTGCAGATTTAGCAAGTTGCGTTCAATACAATATACGGCCTTACCGCGTGAAAAACAATGGATAGTGTCCAGTTAGGACACTTTTCATTGCGGTTATATGAACCTCACTATGAGTTAGTAGTTCAATGGACCCTTTGCGTTATACTCTATGCTAGAATGCTTTCGCAAACCCACAAGTCCAACGCTTACAGAGATAACCAGAGGCGTTATCAATGAGCTCAAGGCCTGTATTGCAGTTCTGCTATCGGAAAATACTCTTGGTAACGTACCCATAATTTTTCAGTTTTCAGAAAAAATATAACAACTGCAGTTGCAAATTATAGATGCACTGAGATCTTGAGAGAGTTCAGTTTCATAAGTGAGAGAATTATCTGTAAGCCATTATTCGTGAAAGTATTCGTACAGAAATATTGTCGTACTTTTCGCCGTGTCCTTGGAAATATAAATGTATGCAACGGGAACATGCTTAGTTATTTTTAACAACCACTTGATATTTGCTAAATTCTGCGAAAATACAGCATTATTTAAGAAATTTTTTAAGATCAGAAAACGTTCCGCAAATAGTGTTTGAAAGCGCGAATACGAGTTAGTTCAGAACGGTTTTGTGCAAATGGATCCAATTGTCGTGGAATCTGGTCGCTATCTCAAATACTTTTACCCTGCATATTCCTTACAAGCTTACAGCCCAAACCAGTCTCAATTCCAATGAACTCAGTTTCCATTTCGGACTTAAGTTTTCGAAATGGGTCTGTACTAAACCTAGGATCTCTCAACATATATATGGCATGCGTGCATTTGGAATTCCCAAACTATGCGCTGTTGCCAGCAAAGCTACTGCCGTTGTTGTTCAGGCTCCATCCGCTGAGTGCCTCCAACATTTTTTGGCACTACATAAAACAATTGCGCTTCTCATTGTGGCGAAAAAATAATATTGATGTGACTGCTCCAGAGCTACTAGAGTGTGGACGCTTGACAAAAGTAGAGTGTAACACAGCACAGCTTCAAAAGCAGCCAGCAAAATAACCAACTCACTGTTGCGAGAATAGCAACAGTGCCACAGAAGTATCATGACAGTAACAATTCAAGTGCGCAGCCAGAAATATAGGGTGATTTTTTTGAGGTTAGGATTTTCATGCAGTAGTATTTGACAGATCACGTGGGATGTCAGACATGGTGTCAAAGAGAAAGATGCTCAGTATGCTTTGACATTTCATCATGAATAGACTTACTAACGAGCAACGCTTGCAAATCATTGAATTTTATTACCAAAATCAGTGTTCGGTTCGAAATGTGTTTCGCGTCCGTGTCCGATGAGCGATGAGGCTCATTTCTGGTTGAATGGCTACGTAAATAAGCAAAATTGCCGCATTTGGGGTGAAGAGCAACCAGAAGCCGTTCAAGAACTGCCCATGCATCCCGAAAAATGCACTGTTTGGTGTGGTTTGTACGCTGGTGGAATCATTGGACCGTATTTTTTCAAAGATGCTGTTGGACGCAACGTTACGGTGAATGGCGATCGCTATCGTTCGATGCTAACAAACTTTTTGTTGCCAAAAATGGAAGAACTGAACTTGGTTGACATGTGGTTTCAACAAGATGGCGCTACATGCCACACAGCTCGCGATTCTATGGCCATTTTGAGGGAAAACTTCGGACAACAATTCATCTCAAGAAATGGACCCGTAAGTTGGCCACCAAGATCATGCGATTTAACGCCTTTAGACTATTTTTTGTGGGGCTACGTCAAGTCTAAAGTCTACAGAAATAAGCCAGCAACTATTCCAGCTTTGGAAGACAACATTTCCGAAGAAATTCGGGCTATTCCGGCCGAAATGCTCGAAAAAGTTGCCCAAAATTGGACTTTCCGAATGGACCACCTAAGACGCAGCCGCGGTCAACATTTAAATGAAATTATCTTCAAAAAGTAAATGTCATGAACCAATCTAACGTTTCAAATAAAGAACCGATGAGATTTTGCAAATTTTATGCGTTTTTTTTTTTAAAAAAGTTATCAAGCTCTTAAAAAATCACCCGTTACATAAAAATAAAACACCGAAAAAAGTAGCTAAGCATCTTTACGAGTACAACTGCTAAGTATGCAACTGGTGAGTAAGCAATTATTGTGAACTAAATATATTTTGCATAAGAAAAGTGCATAAAACTTGGAGAAAATTAAAAAAAATGGTATTGAATAGAAAAATAGGAAGTATTACGTAGAAGACAATTGCAGTTGAGAAGAGCAATGAATTTTTACACTTTTGGTTATTGCTGTTGTTGTTGTATTTTTATTCTTTACAAATTTGGTAGTCCACCACGACTTTGCGAAGTGCTCAAATAGCAGAGTACGAAAAAATAAAAAGAGTTTCAGTCTCACAGGTTAAGAACAAGGCGACAGCAGCTTTGATGGGCGTAAACTTATATTAAGATGGTGACACAAGTGACTGCTAAGTTCGGTTTGGAGAATTAAGTTGATGTGAATTTTCATTCCTTTTCGCTGTTTGGCACCAATTGGAGATTTCCACTTTAGCCCGGTTCTTTACCACCTGCTCTTTCCAACAGAGTTGTTTGACGTCGAATACTATCGGAGGCGGAGTGTTTTCATCCATTCGAACGACATAACCTAGCCAACGCAGACGCTTTCCCTTGATTCGCTGAACTATGTCAATGTTATTGTATATCTCATACAGCTCATCGTTCCATCGAATGCGATATTCGCCGTGGTCAACGCGCAAAGGACCATAAATATCTCTCGAAAACTCGCAACGTCGACTCATCAGTTGTTAACATCGTCCAAGTCTCTGCACCATATAGACGGACGGAAATTATGAGTGACTTATAGAGTAAGGTTTTTGTTTGTCAACAGAGGACTTTACTTCTCAATTGCCTACTCAATCCGAAGTAGCACCTGTTGGCAAGAGCTATCCTGAGTTGGATTTATAGGCTGACGTTATTGGTGGTGTTTACGCTAGTTCCAAGATAGACGAAATTATCTACGACTTCAAAGTTATGACTGTCAGCAACGACGTGGGAGCCAAGTCGGGCGTGCGACCACTGTTTCTTTGATGACAAGATATTTCGCTTTGTCATTGTTCACTACCATTTTCTATGCTAGAGTTACGCTATTTCGAAGTTTGTTCAAACGGTTTGCAAGATGTTTGACAGAAGAATTAAATTTGAACTCTGAGTTCAAAGAATTTCTAAATCTTTTAAAAATTCACCCAAAATAGCCGATATAACAAAATTACAGAATAGAATATTAAGCAATATTTCGTAAGGAGCCATTGCCTCTCACGATATCTCAATTCATCAAGAACTGCTATCTGGATAGACAAAAGCTCTAGAAATATATTACAATTTCAAGTTTGGAGCTGATACTTACTTTAGAGTTCTACAAGGTCTAAACCAAAGAGACAATTTCATTCATAAATATTATAAACGGCGAATGTGCTCTAAGGCCTAAATTTCATGTCATGATATTCAGCAAATTGATCTCTATTTCCAAGTCGTAGGCGTAAGTCCGAGACTCTTCGCCAGTAATGATACGTTTCATAACATTCTCTTGGTGGGAAAGCACTGCTTCACAGATGTCAACGCGAGGCTGTTTTTCAAAAAAATTTAGTGATTTTGAAAACTTTCAAAAGGGTTGAATAATTTCGCTCACTGCAAAAATCGTCGAATGCACTTGATGTACTCCAGAAAGACAGGCGTATACGAAACAGACGGACAGACATTTGGCACAGATATCACTGACAGTCATACCAGCCTAAAAGAAAAATATTTCGACGAATTAGTTTTCGTGCGAAATTTAACTTAAATAGTCGGTTCATATCAATACCAGACAGAAATCTGGAGGAAGCTTTTAGCATATTGCCAACGAGGTACTTGACTAGTCAGTGAGCTGGTAGTCTGAAACTAGAGCAGATGGAAAGCTCCCGACACAAAACTCTACCACCTGCTTTTCTTATAAGTCATTATGAAACACAAGGACTTTGCACCAAAAAGCTTAGGATTTCAACAGGTTTTGTATGGAAACTTAAAGAATTTAAAAAAATAATTCTGAAAAAAATACTGTAGGGTATTAAAGCATAAATCCACCGCCACCAACCAATCGCCAACTCCGGCCGAATTCTCCGCGCCCCCCTCTCCATTGATATTTGTACCATCGCTCTAGCTTGTTTAGTTCGTCTGCTGCGTCAAGTTGAGTAGACGTGTGTTTGTAGTGCTCGCCACGAAAATGGAAAAACGAAATCAAGAGCAACGCGCCGCGATAAAATCTTGCGCCAGATTGGGCGTAACTGCTTCGGAAACGTACGCTAAAATTGCAAGAGTGTATGGTGATAGTGCTCTTAGTCGTGCTCAGTTGTTTCGATGGCACAAAGAGTTTAAGGGGGGCGTGGAAGCGTGGAAAAGGAGGCGCGGCACACTGTGAGATTTAATCAATCTGACATCTCGAAATTAAAAAAAAAAAAATGTTTTCGTAACTCGCTCATATTTTTTTTAAGTGAGAAGAGACCCCAATTGTTACGAAAACAAACACAAAAGAGAATAAAGATATGTTATTGGCGTAATAACAACTATCAAACGCGTGCAATTGCATAGCATGCTACAATTGATTTGCAAGCTGGCGTTGATCACAAACGTTTGAGTGATCAGGTCGAAGTTGTGAGTGGTTTTTTTGGCCTAAAATATTTTTTGTATTGAAGGTTATTACTTAAACTTAAAATTTTTGTTTTATACAATATTTATTTTTGCACTCAAGTATTTTGAAAAAATTGGTTTATAACCACCTGAAAGGTAAGACAAATTTTAAAGTTTTCAAATATTTGATAGACTAGAACTTCCAAGTCCCACGGAGTTCCGCGATGGGAATGCCAGCAGAATCTTTGTTAATGTGCCCAAAACAAATTTTAAAAATAAAATGCTGCCCATTTTTTGCCTTTTTTTAGTATGAGTGAAATATCGCGAGAGGAGCTATTTTGGATTTGGTTGAGCAAGGTGAAAAGCGAAAAAACAGAAGCAGTCGAAAAGCACGTTATATCAATTTTTGGACCAGATGTTGACGATACCAAAATTAAAGATTGTATAAAAAAGCTTTGCTTCCAATTTCAATCGCGATGGAGCAAATCTCACCGTGATAAAGCAAGATTTATGCATGACAATGATATTTGGCTAAGTTCAAAAATTTCTTCTGTTGATTTTGCTCTTGATCACGCACCATCAGCTTCAAAACAAATATCTCAACGTGGAAGGCGAGAAAAAGAGTTTGCTGAAAGTGCTTCGTGTACACAAAAACGGAAATGCAAAGAGTTAATATCAAATGTAGGGTCGGAACAATTAACTATGGCTACCGCAATGTATCTGAGATCCTGTGGAAAAAGAGACTCAGCAAACATTGTCAAAGAATTGTCGCCTTCATCCCCTTCGAGAGGTAAAGCTATAAAAAGAGGAAGGGTAAGCATTACTGAAAAGAAAAGTCTTATACCAGACCAAGCACTGGCCATGATCGTAGACGAAAATTTATCAACTCAGCAATACCGTGAAACGATTGCATACGATACCATACAGTCCGAAATTGTACCCATGCTATGACCTCCTTAAGCAATCAAAATTACTGTGCTACCCAAACCTTGTTACTGTTACTGAAATATATGCCGAAATCAATTAGCAATCCTTAATAGACCACACGGTGAAAAGATTAATAGATGCACAATATGAGGTTTTTAAGTCATTCCCTGCCATTCAGGATGAATTAAGCATAATAATAAAATGGGGATGAGATGGAGCTGAACAGAACAGTTACAAGCAAAAATTTTCGGATGATAACATGTCAGACGAAAGCATGTTTTCTCTTTCGATGGTGCCTCTTCAACTTAACTCTGGAACTGAAAGAAGGAAACATATTTTTTGGCAAAATCCAGCTGCGTCTTCGACAAGATATTGTAGACCGATCAAATTTATTTTCACGAAAGAGACGCTTGAGGTCATTAAAGCGGAAGTGGAGCATATTCGGCAGCAAATTTCTGTTTTGAAACCAACTAGCTTTGAGCTTCACGGTTAAAGTCAATTTAATTCTATGTATGATTAACGGCAAAGTCTGCACCGCTTTTTCAATTTACACGTCATCGCAAAACTAAAGCTCGAAACTTGTATCAGTACATCGACAAGTTTTAGTTAGAAGAGAAAAAAAGAAGAAATTTTAAATATAAATGTGTAAAAAAAATTGTCCTCAACTAATGTTTTTGAGGATAGTTCGGAACTAGTCCCCTTTGACACTACTTGGAACTAGTTGTCTTTCACCATATTGAAGCTTATAAGCCTCCTTAATGATCGTGCCAAATTTCAAGTTTATATTTCTACAACTTCATACAAAATTTAATTTTGAGATGCTAGATTGACTAAATCTCACACTGTGCGCGGAGTGGGAGACCAGTCGAGATGCTGACTGACGCGAATGCGCAGCGAGGAATCGTCCACAAAGAATTCGTTCCACCGGGGAAGACTGTGAATCAAGTCTACTATTTCGAAGTACTCGAAAGATTGCGAAAACGGGTCAATAGGGTGCGCCCAGACATCGGTCGTAACTGGATCCTTCACCACGACAACGCGCCGTGCCAAACCGCCCTCAGCGTGTCCCAGTATTTGGCCCCTAAAGGGATCGCCGTGTTGCAACAGCCGCCTTATTCGCCCGACATGTCACCCTGTGACTTTTTTGTTTCCTAAAACAAAATCGGTGGTCAAAGAAACCCATTTTGAGTCGTTTACGGACATCCAGGCGGCCGTGACGAGGGTACTCGCGGACATCCCAGTCGAAGCGTTCCAGAAATTTTACTAAGCATGGAAAACGCGCTGGAATCGCTGTATAGCTGCCCAAATGGACTACTTGGAAGGAGATGACAGAGTTGTAGAATAATTTTCAATATACGGTTTTTATGGAATCAGTCTCATTACTTAATTGACATACCTCGTGAAGGTATAAAATATATTATATGTGTGTTAGCTGCATAAAATGCCAGCCTTCATTAGTCATACTAATATACAGCTTTTCTCATTTCACATTTTGTTTTTGTAGGTTTGCAACTAAGTACTTTTGCTTAATACTAGTATGTAGTGCACTGTCGTTAGTGTTAGTAATTGTTTTAGTTGATATACACGCAATGAAAAGAGATATTTTTTATTTTTTTAATTTAATTTCATTTACACTTAAATTGAAATTAATAGTTTATTTTATTTGTTTTTTTTTTAATTGAAACAGGAAGTTTAGTCGGTGTATCACATTAAAAACAATAAAATCACCGCTTTTGTATAAACGCAGAAAAGCTAATTTGTTTTACTCATTAAACGCAATAAATTAAGAGCTAAAACTTCAATTATTAGAGTATTAGTTCATATAGTTTAGTTTACTTCTGCTTACTAAAAGTATAAAAAAGCCTAACTGAAAAAAAAAACCCGAAGGAACGAAAAATACCGAAAAAAAAATTTAAGAAAGTATGATGGTAAGGTTTGCGTGGCTTCGAATGTAGCTAACTTTAATATAAATAATTTCTCTTAAACATCTTCTCAGCTCCTTACTGTTTAATTTCATATAAATAATATAATTTAGTTTACTTCTTCTTACTAAAAACATAAAAAAGCCAAATGGAAACGAAAAAGACCGGAAAAATATTTAAGAAAGTATAGTGGTAAGGTTTGCGTGGCCACGAGTATATAAGTTAATCTATATAATGCAATTTTAAATATACTCAGACCAAAACCTCAATAGCAGTAGATAATTTTCCTTGAAGCGTAGAAAACTGAAAGTATTTGTGATATTTGAAGCCGTTCGTGCTATTTTCGAATTCTCAGAAGCTTTCAAGGGTTTCTAAAATCTGTGCGATAATTATTTTTATGATTCTATAAGAGGGAAGCTATCTCTGGCTAGAAGAGTTCTACAAATAAAAGCTCATTTATATGGGACGAATTGGGCACAAATAAGTTTTTGTAGATCACTTCTACAAGGAATTGTATTAAGGACACTTTTGTCGAAGCTTACATACTATACCGAAATGTACTACTGCGATCAAATTGGAAGGTGAATTTTGTCCATTTCATCTCCTTCAAAGTAATCTCCTCCCGCTACAATACACTTATGCCAAGGAATTCTCCAGTCATCACAGCACTTGGAAAAATTACAGATTGGAAAAGCACGCGAAGTATAAATTAAAAATTCGCCTTTCAATTTGACAACAGTAGTAAATCCAGAATCAAAACATATAATTTTGATAGCAAATTAATTCCTTATGAAATGGCTATATTAAATGAAAAAAATTTACGATTCAGTTTTTGAAATTCAAATTTTTTAATATTTTAACTCAGAAATTTTAATGAATTAGATGTAATAATACCCAACTTAAAGCTGTCTATTCAAAAGATTTCAAAACGTTTCAAAAATTTCAAAGCTTTTAGAGCTAGCCAAAAGCTCTTTGATGATGAAGCAGGCAGAAAAATGTGAGTAGGAACAGCTCGAGATGCTGATGCTGGCTAAAATGAGTGCGGCCCCAAAATTTTATCAGAAGGCAAGTCTATCATTGACCAGATTCTCACAATTTGTTGGATCGAGTTGATAAACAAATCGACACCCATCACCTTTTTGTCGGTTTCAAAGCCGCTTTCGACAGCATTGACAAAAGCTGCCTATTTGACACCATTCTTATACTGATATCTTTCTTAATTTGATATTTCTGCAAATTCATACGGTTATGGAGAAAATTGTTCTCAACATTTTTCTTATCAGCTCCGTCAAACTCGTAAAGAGCCTCGCCGAACCGTTCAATAACAGACAAGATTTAAGACAGCGGATTTCATCTTGTGCGCCTTCTTCAATAAAATGCGGGAAAATGTAACGCATGCCGTTTATCTGAACTGCTGTAAAACTGTCTTATCTAAAAGCACCATGCTACTGGGGTGAGCAGTTAGTATTAAGATCGTTGGTCTTAACAATGGAGCCGTCAGCGCAGCCTTTACCAATTTGGAAAAAGAAGCGAAGGTTGGTCTTGTCGTGAATGGGGGCAAGACAAAGTTCCTGGACGGCACAAATAAATATTCTTCGCGTATGAGGTACTACGACACTTTTGACAGCTATAAATTTGAAAAAGTTTAGGATTTTGAATATCTCGCAACCAGCATAAATACCACCAATAGTCTAAGGCAAGGACGATGGAGTCATGTGTAGAAGTTCACCCAAGTGAAGAAAGTTCCCTGATCGCCATTCACTTGGGAGTGGCCAGAAACGATTACTTTACATACCCAAGCAGCTCACGACTTCTGGTCTTTGACCAAGTATCCTCTGGGTAGCCTAAGAATATCCGTTTGAAGGCGAGCTAAAGTGAGAAGGCGGAACATTCCCTGCATAGGGTTGTGCGCTGGGTTTGGGACCCGCCACGTAAAAAAACACCCCCAATGAAAAGGAACAACAAGCCTCGGATGAGAGACCCCCCTTTTGAGGATGACCATGGCAAAGAAAATAAGGACTACGAATTGAGGGCATGCACCTGGACTGTCCGGTCCCTTAATTGGGAAGGTTCCGCTGCCCAGCTGGTTGATGTCCTCGTGGAAATAAAGGCTGACATCACCGCCGTCCAAGAAATGCGATGGACGGTACAAGGACAGAGACAAGTAGGTCCTTGTGATATTTACTACAGTGGCCATATAAAGGAGCGCAAGTTTGGTGTGGGATTCGTGGTGGGAGAGCGACTCCGTTGCCGAGTACAACCATTCACTCCGGGGAATGAACGTCTAGCCACAATCCCCATCAAAGCGAGGTTTTTCAACATATCGCTGATTTGCGCCCACGCCCCGACGGAAGAGGAGGACGATGTGACCAAAGATGCCTTTTATGAGTGCTTGGAGCGCACTTATGAGAGATGCCCCCGCCACGATGTCAAAATCGTTCTTGTCGACTTTAACGCCAGGGTGGGCAAAGAAAGTATCTTTGGCGTTACGGTCGGTAAATTCAGCCTCCACGAGGAAACATCCCCAAATAGGTTGAGGCTGATCGACTTCGCCGGGGCCCGAAATATGGTTATCTGTAGTACTGGATTCCAGGATAAGAAGATTCATCAAGCTACCTGGCTGTCTCCGGATCGAAAAACTGCCAACCAGATCGATCATGTTGTGATAGACGGAAGATATGTCTCCAGTGTTTTCGATGTGCGTGCGCTCCGAGGTCTTAACATCGACTCAGACCACTATCTTGTTGCAGCCAAGATTCGCACCGGCCTCTACGCAGCAAAAAACGCACGGCAATAAACACAAGGAAGGTTCGACGTCAAGAAGCTGCAATCACAACACACAGCCGAACGATTTTCTACTCGGCTTGCGCTCCTTCTCTCTGAGAGCACTCGTCAACAATTCGATGTAAGGGAACTGTGGGACGGCATTTCAATTTCCTTACGTACAGCGGCAACCAAAACCATTGGTTTTCCGAAAGTGCAACAGAACAGCTGGTACGGCGAGGAGTGCCGTTTCGCAGCGGAGAGAAAACAGGTTGCCTATCTCGCAACGGGATGGGATAGATATCGAGATTTGAAAAGGGAAGAGAGATTTGTAGACAGAAAAAGAAAGAGGCCGAAATGCGTGAGTACGAAGAGCTTTATAAGCTGGCCGACAAGGGTAATGCTCGAAAATTCTACGAAAAACTTCGGCGGCTTACAGAAGGTTTCAAGACCGGAGCATACTTTTGTAGAACCCCCAAAGTTGATCTAGTCACCGATGCCCAGAATGGATGAAACACTTCTCCAGCCTGCTGAATGGCAGTGAAAGCACAACACAAGAAAGCGAACCCGATTCCCCAATCAATGACGATGGAGCAGACGTTCCATTATCCGACCATGAAGAAGTTCGAATAGCAATTGCCCGCCTGAAGAACAACAAAGCGGCAGGTGCCGATAGATTGCCGGCCATTCAAACACGCTGACGAAGAATTGATAAGGAGCATGCATCAGCTTCTTTGTAAAATATGGTCGGACGAAAGCATGCCCAACGATTGGAATTTAAGTGTGCTATGCCCAATCCATAAAAGAGATCCCACAATCTGCGCCAACTAACGTGGGATTAGCCTCCTCATCATCGCATATAAGGTTCTATCGAGCGTAATGTGTGAAAGATTAAAGCCCACAGTCAACAAAATGATTGGACTTTATCAGTGCGGCTTTAGGCCTGGTAAATCAACAACCGATTAGGTATTCACCATGCTCCAGATCTTGGAAAAGACCCGTGAAAGGAGAATCGACAAATACCACCTCTTCGTCGATTTCAAAGCTGCTTTCGACAGCACGAAAAGGAGCTGCCTTTATGCAGCGATGTCTGAATTTGGTATCCCCGCAAAACTAATACGGCTGTGTAAACTGACGTTGAGCAACACCCAAAGCTCCGTCAGGATCGGAAAGGACCTCTCGAAACCGTTCGATACCAAGCGAGGTTTCAGAGAAGTCGACTCCCTATCGTGCGACTTCTTCAACCTACTGCTGGAGAAAATATTTCGAGCTGCAGAACTCAATCGAGCAGGTACAATCTTTTATAAGAGTGTATAACTGCTGGCGTATGCCGATGATATTTCAGTCAGCGTAGCAGAGCGTAGCTAATTTAATTATTTGCTCCGTAGACACGTCAGCTGGATTTGTTTTGCAAGCAACATCGCGCAGGCGTGCAGAAAATGTTGTTGAAAGTTTATTAAATTTTGACAAATAATTTCGCTAAAATGAGGAAACTTGAAACCATTAGTAAATTTGCGCATTAAAATTTTCTTCCACGCAGTCGAAATTTATTCGAAAGCAATTGTATTTATTGAATTTCTTATTAGTTTTGGAATATGGACCTCGTAGCAAGAAAATACGTTAAATTCGACTCCACCGAAGCTATGAGACCCTTCACAAATATAAGGGATTATTTATCAGCACTTTATTCCGATAATTCAGTGCTCATTCAGTCTAAAATTCCTCGGAGATTGCATTAATGTCTTAGCTAATTACGCACGCTAAATTTCGCTAAAATATCTCGTCAAATCAAAAAGTTATTCATGCAAGCATACCGATTGTTTAGTTTATAGTTACCAGTCGAAATTCTCAAGCGAGTCATCGAATAAAATAAATGGCAATGAATGATCTTTCAAGCGCTAATAAACACTCCCTACTAAATAACAGAGACTGCAAAGATTCACAAAGCAATCAACGGAAATTGAGATAGGGAACAAGATTGCCAAGATTGGTCTACGGATGTCATCTGAAAATGTGACCGACAGTGGTAAATCGATGAATTATCTCTACGATTCTCTTTTTCTTAATTGGCGTAGAAAGCGCTTACGGGATTATAGCCGTCTCATCCGAGATTGTTGTTGCTTTTTCATTTCGGGTGTTTTTTACGTGGCGGGTCCCAAACCCAGGGCACAACCCTATGAAGAGGATGCTTCGCCTTCTCACTTTAGCGCGCCTTCAAACGGATGTTCTTAGGCTACCCAGAGGATACTTAGTCAAAGACCGGAAGTCGTGAGCTGCTTGAGTCATATGTAAAAGAATCGTTTCTGGCCACTCCCAAGTGAATGGCGATCAGAGAACTTTCCTCACTTGCGTGAACTTCAACACATGACTCCATCCTCCACTCTACGATTAGTTGGAATAATCTACAGTAGGAACTATTGTAGGAACATGATTGAAATACTCGCTGATCACAGAATGGTGGTGGCACATGCCTATAGAAAGAACCGCAGGAAATGTGAAGAGCAAAGCACTCTTCTGCACTTGTGCCGCATTAGCAGGACACACTTCTATAATTTGTGGGCTCCACGGTGTGAGACTCCATGATGTGAGACCCTGTAAGGGGAATCGTAAGTAAGGCCACAACACCTTAAAAAACTAAAGACTTTCTGATCCCGTTTCTTTGGAATTCACTAAATGCTTTCGGATAATAACCGAAATAAACTTGAGAAATTAAATTGTATTAAAAACAACGTTGCCACTTTTAACCACCGCTACTGAATCAAATTCATCTCTGGTGCTGGCTTGCAAGTGGTCTCTCAGTAGCTCAGTATTCTTCTGCTTGCGGTTGGGAACTTAGGCAGACAAAAACATACAGAACATGGAAAACTGAAGAACCGACTAAAGGCAAGCACACATGAAATAACCAAACAGATTCAGTAGTGTTGAACAAATTAATAGTAGTATGCTTATTAAACTCTTCCAGAGGCAGCAAAGATTTTTAATTAAAAAAAGGGTTCACAATGTCCAATAGTTATGTATATTTACTTAAATTTGAACAGATAAGAACAACGTAAACACAGTCCGAAGTAGTATCTTCAAACATGAGGAAATAATAACCAATGTCTTCCCACTGTACAACAAAGACTTGATAGGCTCGGAACATGTAGTTGACAGGAACTTCAAAAAAAGTCTGTTGTGCTAGCCATACACCATTTATTTAACGGGAAACCGTTCTTATCACGAAAATTATAATGTATAAGAATAGAATCTGGGTGATTCCATGATGAATTGAATTGCAGCAGCTGTGCGGACTAAAAATGCGGCGATAAGCAAGAAATGGAACGAAACGTGTCGAGAAAAACAGTAATTTGCGCTTCCTTTTCTGCTTGGCTGGGGCAGAGCTCACGCCATCGAATCGTCCTTTTAAACCCTGTCGCCTACCCGCTTTCCAGCTTTTCACAATCAAATACCATTGAACGTTTCTCCAACAATGTTTTCATTATGGGTGTTTGCATTTCGTTGCAATTCAGCGTATAATTCTAGGGACCACCACAGTACCACCGCAGCTCATACTCATAGAAACGGGTCGAGCTCTGTCTCTTGTATGTAGTTCTACATATAAATATGTGTATGCAAGATGAGTAACTGATGAAATTATATTTCAGCAGTCTGTTGACAGCTTCAATTGAGGAAGCGCCGCTAGTCATCAGCCTGCTACTGCTAAACCGACAGTTGTCGTTGCTTTTGTCAATATTGTTGCAAGTGTCACTCAAGTGTTTGTGTGGCGCATAAATATAATGAGTAGTATTCCAAGAATGGACAGCAAACTTGTGAATGTGTATGTTGGTATGAATAAAAACCCACGCTCACACATACACATATATACGAGCATATGCGCCAGCACGTGCTTTTAACACGGCTTAAGTTCTCAGCGCAGCAGTCATCTATACTTCGCTGCCTCAACTCGTCACATACGCCAACTACTTTAACAACTCACTTTCTCACCTCACTCATCATCCTTACTACTCACTTGAGCCGCTCAAGCACCATGGTAGTGTACAGGCACACATAAAAGCCCTTGAAAACACCTTATAACAACACAAACAACAAGCCAGCGAGTACTCACCGAAAATGAAGACTCATAGTGTTGTTCACTATCAGCACCTACTATAGCGCGCACGCACTTATCAATGCACACATGAACCCATATAACACATAAAAACTACATAATATGAGGATTCAAAGTCGAGGATCGACGCTGTGAAGCCGCGTGAACAATTCTTCACGTGCGCTCGTGCCAAAGTGTCAATCGTTCGTATCTGACAAATGAGTGAAGCTATGAAGCCCTTCACAAATTCAAAAGATTCCTTGCAAGAACTTTGATCGGGCAGTTTGTATAGCAACCGCGTAACAAACTATAGTGCGTCGTTGAATGCAATTTCGATCTACAAATGTGAGTGAAGCTATGAAGCCCTTCACAAATTCAAAAGATTCCTTGCAAGAACTTTGATCGGATATTTCACCTTAAAATTGGGGACACTACCGCGTATGAGCAACACGAATAAGCGTTTGAATGAATTCGCACAGAATTTCCATTCAGAACCTATTTACCAGCAGAAATGAGCTATTTGAAGAAGTCTATAAGAGATTCACCTGAAGTATAAATTCGATACCAAACTAAATTTAAATCATTAATAACAGACCCTTCGGAGAAACAAACGTATATAAACCGTTGACAGCATAAAAATTATTACTTAATTTTCATCTGATTAATAAGAAATATTTTATAAATCAGTTCACAGCTAGTTCCTAGGAGACTAATTCACAAATTAAACAGCAAAAGAATAAATAAGTTATATAAGCTTGAAGGTTTTTGTTAAATACATTTTATTTGCAATCTCTTTTAGTAAACAATAAGCAAATTTGATAATAAACCCATAATTTGACTTATATTTTTATTATACAATTTTTAATATAAAACATATCAATATGTTCTAAATAGAATTGTTTATATAAAAAATTTAATTATACATTTCATATCGTGGTATCATATGTAATTCCTTAATTCCTAAATGGGAGATCTAGAACATGTTGCCTTTTAAGTCTATTAGGTCATCTATTTGAGCCCAATAGGACTGCACTCCTACCTACCTATCATCTAATAATATGATTGCCAAAGGATTGTCATGATAACTTATCCTATACAAATATGCTGCACTAAATCTTTTAATTCCATCTTTAACAAAAGGTATATTAAGTCTGAATGAAATAATAATATAATATTTTATAGACTAGTTGACAACTATTTAAGTAAAGCCTAGTTTACAAAATATACAATAGAAAAACAAAAATGTTATAATTGGAAGTCTAAAACTGGTTTATTTTCATCTTATTTGCAACTAGTTTTTTATAAAGCAGTTAAGAACTAGTTCCGTAGAGAAAAATTAAAAGAAAAGTACGAAATAGTTATTCCGTTCGTAGTCTAAAAATTTGTTTATTTTCAAATCAATTGCAACTAGTATTTTATTCACCAGTTTAACAAATTTTAATTTATATTTTAATTCTAAGTAATTTACACAATCAGTTTTAGTCATAAATTGTATTCGATAGGTTTTGTTTGATATACGCTACAACCCACTCTCTCTCACACACTTTCAGCCTACACACAAATACCCACATCGCAAACCTTACATGGGCATCATTATTGTAATCATTGTAATCGAATGCATGCGAGAACAACTACAACCACTTAAATTTACTCACATGCACTCCGCACACATAACACTTATTATCAGCGTCATTCCCCGGCATATCGGAGATGTGCAACAACAACAAGCATTTATAGTGGGGGAAAAGCTCATTTTCTCAAACGCTAAGTATTGCGGAATAAATGTTTGTAAGTCGTTTTTCACTAACAGTGTATTAATATGTAATATTAAGTTCAAAGTGTCTTTACCTTAAAGTTAATGGCAAGCCATTTGAATTTAATTTCGCTTCTTACTTTATACTCTCATTTGGCGAATGCAATAAATTTCAATTAATATTAGTGGACGGTTAACGAGTGAGTGAGAATTGTCAGAAGAAAAAACTTGCAATTGCAGTCGAATGCATTAAGATTGCAAAAATTAATTTCTATGGGAGACATGAGTTTGTGGAGGCGCCTTCAAAAGCTATTTTAAAATTAATATATTTAACAAAATATCAAAAGCTTTAAGGTAAGTTTTCGTAAAACGTATTACGATAGTTTTTTTTCGTTTTTTTAATGTTTAAGAGAAATTTCGAAAAAATTGTTAAAGTGTTCACGGAATATTTTTTAAAATCTTTTTAAAAGCAACCTTTAAAGATTTTGTTATAATAATTTTAACAAAAGCCTTTAAAACGGCAATTTTTTCATCGATATTGACACAAAAGCTTTCATAAACACTCTTGGAAATGCTTTCAAAGAGCTAAAAGTAGGCGACAACTTTCACACAAGCTTCCAAAAAGCCTTCACGATAACTTCTTAAAAAACTTCTACGGTAACTTTCCAAAAATTGTTCAAATATTTTTCAGAAAGCTTTCTAAAAAGTTTCCAAAAAGCTTAGCAAAACGCTTTCAACAATATTTCTCAAAAACTGGATAAGAAAATCTTTAAAAAAAATTTCAAAATTTTTCAAACAGTCTTATACGCGAGATACACATGTAGTAACAATACCATAGTAAAAGTATTATGGTGTTCTGTTTACTATGATGGTGACACATATGTAAATGTAGTAAACTCAAATACTAGCTTTGTTTCATGGGCATTAAATATTTCAAAAAAATTTAAACAATAAATATGTAGATGTGTGTTATGGAGAAAATAAGTACAATTATTTCAAATACTGTAAAGTTAATCTATTTTTATCGCAAAAAAGCTATTTAGTTAAAGTCTCTTTAAAATCCTCACTTTAAATGAGGCATTTCCTGTTTTTCCGGAAGAATAATTAACTAATTTCAATAATTAATTGTTTAAGTCGTTGTGACAGAATATTTCGAAGACCTTTTGTGTAAAAGCTTTTAGCAAAGTTTGTTACCTGTCTTTTAGCTGTGTTTATACAAATACCACAATGAAACATCATAGTATTATTAGCAGCAAAATACTGCATTGCTCATATGGTATTTTGCAAGTATTTAGTGACACACAAGTGGTATTTGTACCATATATGGTATTGTTACTACATGTCTGTCTCGGGTATTAGAAACCTTTCCGAAAATATTGATAGATTTCCGCTAAACATATCCCTTTAACCTTAACACTGATAACTTCTTCCACTTCTTCTCTTATTACAACCAAACCGATATTTAATGAATACATTGAAATAAGAAGTCTGGCTTCAGCACTAATAAACAGCAACTTAATTATAGCATTAGCTGACGTTACAAACTATAATTGTTGGTGAACTAAATTCAGCAACTAACATCTGCTTTAGTAGCCGTCAGGCTACAGGTCAATGCCTTCTACGCAAAGCACTCTTTTCAACTCTTCCTTATTATCCCAACACTTCGCACCAGTTCGTGTAGCCGCTTTAGACAACTGAAGTTCCAAGGACTTCCGAATGTCGGTGCCATAAAAATGGCAGTGTTGTAAAGCGAAATTTATGGCTAAGTGACACTTCCACGAATACTAACATACACAAAAACGGTCTATTTTAAAGGTGTATAGAAAAACGCCACTTTTAGTGCAGAAATTTATAGCTCAAAGCCTAAGTGCCACTGTATAGTCCACTATTCCACTATATAATATAGCTCAGAATTAAGCAACGAAAAGTATGCTATACCATGCATCAAAGTAATTTGAGTGAGCCAGCGGGTGCTTATTGCAATAAAGTTATGTTGAAATTTAATTACGACAAAGACAACAACAAGAATTAAACTGGAAATATGTACTCGTGTTTATTTGTATTTTTATTTGTGTATGACCCGTATTTGTGTATATGTATGTGTACAAAGATATTGCGAATTGTGACCCTCTAACCGAAGCGAACTTTTGCAATTTTTCAGTTTACTCGCCCAGCGTTAGTAGACATCCTTTGGCGCTAATTAAATTTATTTTGCTTTTACCACGTATTGCAGCAACCGCTATGTCTATATGTATATGCAAACAGTATGTAATTGTTGTGTAAGCACATACTATACAAATATAGCTTTTCACTTGAATAGCAATTCTCTCGCTGTAATTCGTTGTCATTTATTTTCTTCCTCTCCAAATACGCCTCCCGTTCTGCGACTTTCTTAAGTCTACTTTGCCGCCTTTCAGTCCTCACTTCGCTTTTATGTGACTTGCAAGTGTTACCACTTTCATTAAGATTCTCCCCTTTCCTCAGTAATCTACCCTTCTTCTATACCTAGCCGCTTGCTGCCATACAATTAAAATTATCGCTATTTTATAGTGACAGCCATGAAATTAAATATGTTGTAGTGTCACTTCCACATTAATAAATTTACTCAACTGCACTTTAACCAGTTTAAAACAACACGAACAAAACAGCAGCACAGCTTTATTGCGTCAGAGATAATACGCAGGCGGCGCGTAGCTCATCGTGGCGGCCGTAAATTATTATTAATCTAGTAGTGTTAAGCACTGTTTGCTATTTGCCTTTGTGTTTAAGCAAAAAAAAGAACACATAATTAATTGTTCTGCTTGTAATTTTATTAAATGAGGCGCCTGAATGTAGGCTACAATAATTGGAATTGGAAGTGAATGTCTGCTATATTATACGGAAAATAACAGACTGAAAATTTACTACATACATATTTTTGAAAATTTATTAAACAACTTCTGCCTTTTAGTTGTCATGCATTGCATAATTTTATAAAAGAAATTTTTGTTTTTTTTTTTTTGTAATCTGGAGTATATGGTCATTAAGATTTCTTGCTTTAAATATTGGATTGCAATACATGACTTTTATAGTTTACAGACCTATCAGCAAATGTTATGCATAAAAAATTGTATATCAATCCATACCACCAAATTTTCGGCGTCACCACCGCCTATACGTAATACATCTTATAGAGAAAACGAACTGACACTGCGTATGAGTAACCTGACTCTCAGTATTTTGAGTAATTCCTAATTAGTTGTCAAGTGTGAAAGTCGTAAAACTGCCGTAAATTCACCACTGCATATACGTTACATATCTTATAGATAGGCGGAGTGACACTGCGTATAGGTAACTTGGGTCACAGTATTCGCAGCAGTACCTTAATTGGTCGTTTACTGCAAATGTCGTACAACTGCCGGAAAATCGTATTGGCCCAAATTTAATTAAGGTGTCTTCTTAAGACTTCTAAAATTCTGGATCCCATCTTTCATAAATGATTGAATTTATACTTAAGTATGTTTTTCCAGCAAAAGTTAACCTTTTCAAAGTACTGTACCTTTGGCTATCACTATATCCTTTAAGATGAACTTAAATGTCCTTTCATCCGAAGGTGATTTTTTGTAGAGGAGTATCAATTATATTGCTTTGAAAACATCTGAATATTTAACAAATGAAATAAAAAATTTTCCTGGCAGTTACTTTGATTACCTGTTCGGCCGAAGCGCACTTCGAGCTGCAAGAAATGCAAAAATATACGTCAATTCTAAATAATACACTTTTGAATTCAATTTCATAGAGTAGCATGTATGCTAGGGGTAAAATATACCTAAAAACTGCAAATACCAAGAGAATTTACTAATAGATATATAAAAGCAAGTTAAAAATGTGTGTTCAACAATAATAGTAAATACATTTTGAGTAAAACTAAATGTTTCTATCTACTTTGTTGCAATATGTAGTAGAAAATACTTTTATACATAAAAGAAAAATTAGAAATCTTATATATTCAGTATTAATTTAATGTTTGCTCTAGACTAATCTGTGATCAGACATATCTGTCAGAGCACCATTTATAAAAATAAAATTAAACTTAATTATTAACTTAATCATCCAACTACCAAAATCTATCGAGCCGTTCTCTAGTTTCTGAAGTGTAGTGCTCAATATATACTCTCGCAACAAAGTTGCTAAGGACAATATTATACATAGTTTTGTTCACATAACGGTTGTTTGAAGTCCTAGAACTAAAAGAGTCAGATATAAGGTTATGTATACCAAAGGGATCAAGATGACGAGTAGAGTTAAAATCCGGATGTCTGTCTGTCCGTCCGTCCATCCGTCCGTGCAAGCTGTAACTTGAGTAAAAATTGAGATATTATGATGAAACTTGGTACACGTATTTCTTGGCTCCATGGCCCCGCCCCCTACTAAATTTTTGTACATATCTCGGAAACTATTATAGCAATGTCAACCACACTCTACAGAGTCGTTTCCTTCAGGCATTTCCATATACAGTTCAAAAATGGAAGAAATCGGATAATAACCACGCCCACCTCCCTTGCAAAGGTTATGTTGAAAATCACTAAAAGTGCGTTAACCGACTAACAAAAAACGTCAGAAACACTAAATTTTACGGAAGAAATGTCAGAATGAAGCTGCACCCGGGCTTTTGGTAAAAATTGAAAATGGGCGTCGCGTCGCTCACTTATGGACCAAAAATGAAATTCGGTATTTAATATTTTCTTAACACCCTGATGATATGTACGAAATATGGGTGAAATCGGTTTACAACCACGCCTTCTTACAATATAACGCTACTTTAAATTCCATCTGATGCCTTCTCTGTATAACACAGAAAATACAATTCAATACTCAAAGTACAAAAATTGATCTAATCTAATTAATTTTACAGCAAAATAAAAAAAATATGTAAATGACGGATAATGAAATCTCGATTATCACTTTATCATGCGAGAGTATAAAATGTTCGATGACACCCGAACTTAGCCCTTCCTTACTTGTTGACACTATCATCATTTTTATAGCCTTTATTATATTTTTTGATCGAAACATATTTTAATTTAAGTTCAAATATAACAAACTTACTTACTACTAAATCGCTGTCTACTCTCTACTTTAAAGAACCAAATCACGAAGGATAACACACATATTATCTAATTCGCACTATCATCCATATTATTGTCTACATAATACATATAAGGATTCATAGAACTTGTAAATTTTTATAATTGATATATTTATACACTTAGTCCCTTTGTTAATGAATTATATTTAACAAGATGAAACTAATTATAACTGATAAAGAAAAATCTCAATAAAATTGATCGAACCGTTCTCAAGTTTCCGAAGCCTAATGCTCAAAATTCTCTATTTATGAATATTTTAATTCTCGTTATTGGTACTATCATCTCCACTATAGTCTATGTTATGTTTTTTGGGCAGATATAAGTTTTTTATAGAAGTGTCCCTTATATGGCAAACAATTCTTTTTTTAGAATTTCGAAACGCACACCCTCTACTTTTTTATGAATGCTAAAACGTACTTAAATATAAAATTTCATATTTTAACATGATTGAATTTCCGAGCTCTAAAGTTTAATATAAATTGTGTTTTGGTCTGACATTTTGGTTTGATCCAAAACTAATTAAAATGCAATTAACATAAAGTTTTATTTAAATGCAAATTATAATAACAATTCATTAGGGTAGCTTCTCTTTAGTGCAGTTTTGTTTACAGCCTGGATAAAGCTTCCTATGTTCCTAAACACAACGCAATAAAAACTGTTTATGGTCTTCTTCAGCCGTGATAAGTCCCTTAAAATCTTGTATTAATTTAACGGCTCTTTCAGCAGTGTAATTTACGACTTATTTGTCTTCTGGCTTCCAAAAAGGGAGAATTGTTATCCCAATAAGATACATCTTCCTGAAGAAAACTGTCGTCGATCTGCAGTCGATTTTGAAATTTTTTACTTCTTTAAGTCACAAAATAACTTAGCATTCATATATGAAAAAAAAAAATAGTTTAAATAAGCAAAACATAAGCCACGAAAATTTGAAAAAAGAAACAAGAAAATATTAGGCTTACAAAACAAATTTTGCGTAATTTCTTCCTTCGATGGGACATAGCGTTTGGGGTAATCTGAACTTTCGTCTCTGTTTAAATTATTAACCATTTTTATCTTGGTTTTGGAATCAACTTCTTCATCAAAGAGTGATAACATGACTGTTTCTTCATACAAATGATGATCAACGTATGCAACAACTTGCTTATCGCGTCTATTTTTTCATATTCTTTTAGAGCACAAGTCTTGGTTGGGTACTTTAATTGCCAGTGTGCATTAGAACCAAAGTGTATACTAAACCTTGAGCAAACATCTTCTAGTGCATTTTTGTCCTTTGCAGTAATTTTCAGTTGCTATTGAAGTAAACATATTTTTATAGAATAGATCGCTCTCGCCATCCATCGCGCTTGATGAAAAGCTCCGGAGGTCTGAGTTTTAGCTTATACTCTGTATCTCGCGGTAATCGTCTCTAATAAAAGGTTTGTTCAGTTCAGAAATTCAGAGGTGGCTCAATGTTATTGGTGTGAATATTTTTCCAACTATCTCTTAACTTCTTAAAAATTGGAATATCTGGGCTATTTGCAATTTGTGTTACCTTGGTTTCAAAAACAGCTTTAAGGACCAACTCATAAATATGATAGCGACAAGCAAAAAGCAGCAATTTCCTTTCTAAAGTCTGCTCCAAAATAGCACAAGCTCCACTGAAATTATCAGTATTTGAGGCTTTTGTACTGTAGCACATTACCTGCACTTTATCATGGAGGTCCCAGCAAAAAAAGTGTAGTTAAAATGGCTGTTAAAATGTCCTTGAACATTCTTACATATCAGCAAAGCCGAAATTCTACTAAATATAAATATCTATTTATATATTAAAATACATACATACATACATACATTTACATAAACATTATGCTTAAACTTATGCATTTACATGCAATGTGCATCCAATAACAATAAAAATGCATGTGGACACAAGTCATAAATTTACAGATAAGATAACATTAAACAAACACACGAACATACATTAAAGTGAACACTTGAAAACAACCCCATATCAAGCAGCATAAATAATATGTGCAATACATACAAACATATACACATACACATATATTTAGTTATTTAAGATAGTTTCCTTAATAGTATATTAGCAATGACAACATCAAAATATAATTAAAATTAATATATTCTCACTCAAACAAAGATCTTTATTTTCACCCACCAGTGGAAAGAACTCTAACGATTCTTTTTTGAAATGAATGTTTGATGATACAAATCAAACAATGGCTTTAGCTTGATGTTTTCCAGAAGAACTCTTTAATTTTGGTACTCCAAGAAGCTGTTCTCTATCGTCAAATGAAGCAATAATTGACAAGCGTTTTTCTTTTGAACTTCGTACATCCAATCCAGGTGATAGTTTTCCATCCCATTGGATTGTGACTACGTCAGGAAAATTATTCTGGAAGTCAGTTTTTATTGCTTCTCCCCTGGAATTTCTCGCCAGAGTACGAATACGCTGAATCGAGGTTTTGTTAATAGGAAAATCACCGCTGTTCAGACCAAGCACTTCTATACACAACCGCATGGAGAATGTAAGCTGATCGATTAAAGCTGCTACCAGTTTAGGAGTTATGAAACTTTTCGTGACTCTTTTAGAACTTTTTTCAGGGCAAGGAATCTGAGTACTAAGTTCAGAGTTCACCCGGTTAATGACGTTTTGTGGGCGTAGGTGAGCCTAGCAGCGGAACGCACATACCAAGTTTCATCGACACATCTCAAACGCAAAAATAAACATGAAGTACAATCTTACCAGACAAATTTTTCTGCAGAAAGCATTGAAGTCTATCAGTCCAACCGATTTGAAGAAATTTTCTAACTAACATTGAAAGCAGATTCACAAGTATATACAACCCCTAAATTACTAAAAAAACAGGAGTCATACAACTGAACAAGGTGCACATACTACAATTTTATTAAAGAAACGTACTAAGGAAAAAACCTTTTAACTGAACAAGTGAAATACTATACGACTGAGCTGCAGTAGTGAAAAAAATAATATTAATTAAAATGACAATACGGAGCAATGAAATTCTCTAAGCACATTGCCAGTTGAAAAGCTTTTGTTTTTGTTTGTTATACGTGATTTCTTACGCCTGTACTTTGCTGTTTTATTATGATAAGCATGACAGTACCAGTCGTGCCATGCAACGCTAAAAATTTAATCGAATCCATAGGGAATTTCAATTATTTGCACCACAGAATGTTTCATATACTGCTAAATTTAGAATTATTGTGTACACAGGGAAGAAGAAGAAAATGTTTAGCGAACTTTGGCATACAAAGAAGTTAAGAAATTAATAAATGCGGAACAGGGAAAATGAAAGTTTTGAAAGTAGGCGGCACAAAGTTCTAAAAAGTGGAGTCACACAATAACTAAATATGATTTCCCTGAAGTGCAGTGCGAGGCTTCCCACTTACCTTAGAGTCGCTTATAGGCTGCTGCAGTACGACATACATATTATTGAATGCAGTGAATTGATTTGAATTTTGAAATATAATATATTGAAAGCCTGCTGCACATCGAATACTAAGTAGGAAGTCAAGAAAATTCTCACGAACACGCGTCAACTGAAATCATAAATAAGGAAAAAATTAAAAAAGAACGGTAAATACTTGTACATAAATAAACAACAACAAAAACTATTTAATAAAAACAAATTTTATAGCTCGACCAAGGCAGCATGGAAACAACTTTTACTTATGCGCTGACAGTCTGAAAGCTACCAACATGCCGAACAGTTAGCGGAAGTAGACAAAGTTGTTATAATTTTCCTTAAAGTTCTGCAGGAAGACACACAAGAAGAGACAACAGCAACAACAAAAGTACGACGAAAACAGGCAGCAAACAAAAGGAGTCAGCTGTAGAAGAACATATGGCCTAACATTAGCGTATTACGCTGAAGTCAGTATGTCACAGTGTCTGAGAAACATGACATCCTTGTGAAGGGGCTTAAGGAGAGGCGAGGGGCTTGCTGTAAGAAAAGTGTAGCAGCTAGTTAATACAGAAGTTTCACCAAACAACAATCAGGCGAATTAATGATGATTACGAAGTAGCGTTGGTAGGGTAGGCGCACGCAGAGCCGGGAACTTACGTAAAGCAGCGAGGGCAAGTGTTGGCTTCACATACAGTACTGTAATACAAGTTGTTGCGTATCAAAATAGTCACACTGTGTGATGTAATGAAATATATTTTATTTAAGACGCAAAAATTATATTTATATACATATATATTATATTATATATATTTTATATTATACATATTTTATTGGAGAAAATTTTTGACCCTTGGAAAATACATTTTGAAATAAATTTGAACATAAATATGTTGTGTTGAAAAAGAAAATCAATTTTGGAACCAACAATATTTATAAAAAAGTAGATATACTGAAAAAAATACCTTTTTTACACATAGGTGAATTCCTCCTTTTATAAAAAAGCCTTTAAGTTCGGTCAGTTTGGCAGCTATATGCTATAGTAGGTCACCTATAGCATACATTTCAACTAGTAACATTTTCGGAGATAGTAAACATGTTTTTTACACAAGAGCTCAAATCAGGACCAACGGAATCCTCCAACAATGCAGCGCATTTTACCATCGAAGAGCGGCAACTGGCGGCAAGGAAACTAAAGGAAAACTACTACTAGAAATGTATAATACCGACCTTACAGCAGGCATATTAGCAGAAATTTGGAAAAACAAAAGCTCTTTTTATTAGTATAAGAAAAGGAAATCCAGACAGCCGGTAAGCTTTTCGAAATATTGCTGAAACCAAGAGTAGAAGAAGCAATCACTTAGGCAGGCGGCTTATCACCGAGAAAATATGGTTTCAGACCCGATAAATCAAGGCTGGGCGTAATTGAGAATGTCGTGAGGAGTATAGAAAAAGCGCACAGAGGATGCAATGAACGGACATGATGTTATTAGAAGAAAACTATAAAATACCAAGACATCTCAGCCAAATGGTGAGGAGCCACTTGAAACATAGAATTTTGCTGTATAAAACTTTCGAGGGACAACGACACTTAAAGCGAACGTCAGGAGCGGCACAGGTTTCAATTATCTATATATTCCTCTAGAATGTCACTTATGAAAACATATTAAGCCTTAATATGCCCAACTAAACTCACGCAGGCCACATCGCTGCGATAATCACCGCACTGAAAACGCAAAGAGGAAATTAAACTAGGTGGATTTGCCACTGAAAAATCGGGTTGGTATTGCTAAGAGAGAATCATATTCGGACTATAATAGACATGAGGACACAAAACGTTGTCAACTATCTGAGTAAAAACATTAATTCCAAACTTACTTACTGGGTGCAAATCGAACACGCTGAGAAAAAGGCGTCTGAACTAAATTTCTAACTTAGCAGGCCGACTGCGAACATCGAAGGATCGACACAGCAGAATCATAAGATTATAAAGTTGACCACACCGAACGTCTTGCTCTACGTATCAGAGATATGAACTGCTTTATTGAGAAAAATAACAGACGGAAAGCTCTACAAAATTTATATCGAACAGTTATTCTAAGGGTAGTATCAGCGTATCGCACAGGTTTAGGTGAAGTTTTACCGATAATAAGCGGAAGCACGCCCATCGACTTATTAGCATTTGAAAAAAAAAAAAAAGTGGAGTTGGGGGACCCATTGTCACCACAACAAAGGATATAAAGAACGATAACTTGGAAGAATGGCAAACTCGTTAGGAGCAGCAACGTCATGGTAGATTAACGGCTAGGCTAATCAAAAATATAAAAATGTGGTCCAGTGGACAAAAACAAAGTAAGATAGATTGTTGTACTACACAAATTCTATTTGGGCACGGATACGTTATGAATTATACATATATTAGGTTGTCAAAAAAGTCTTGCGGTATTTTCGCTAGTTGGCGCTGAAAGCGCGTAATTCTAGTTTTATTTGTCGCTTTGGGTCATGCTATACCTTTTTGGAAAGCTCATTTCATTTTCGTTTCTTTTCAGTCGTTCGTGAGTTATAGCGTCGCACAGTGGGTAAAAGGCGGAAAAATATGTAATTTTTAACTATCTTATTTTAACAAAATTTCATTACAGCAGTGTTTCTAGACAATGAATAAAGTTTAATTTATCACGTATTTGCGAATTGACATTTCACTGACATAACAACATATTTTTAAAGTCAAATAAAAATAGAACTCTTGAAAGTTGTGAAAAATATTGGGAAAAATATGAAAACAGACGTATGGGGTTTCGACGTTTTATGCAATAAGAAGTGACTTTAAAGACTATCCTAATATATATTTTAATATATATTAAAAAATAATTATTTTCATTTCATAGGCCTAATTTATGTCAATTTTAACAAAGTTTTAAAATAAAACCATTTTTAAACACTTTTCCGTAAAATTATAGTTTTGACTATTAGCTTCATGTACCTACATAGTCTAGTTAGTCCTAATATTTTATGTACACTTTAAGGAATATGATAACGAAAAAATGAACTGCAGATACGTGCGGATAAGGATCAAATATAGCTATGAACGGTTATTGCAATTGTTTAACTTATTGCGCGTATTCACATATTCATAATTTAAAGTAGCGTTTGTGTAATTTCGAAATTCGTTGTGTAATAAAAACCTAACAGTTCTTAACAAGTGTGATTTGTATAAATATATATTGCAAATAATATTTGCAAAATGTCATCCGCTTCCATAAGTAATCGACAACTTACTGAAGAATTTATTCGGTGCGGACGAAAAAGTGATATATATGTTGACGCAGTTTTTGAGGGATAAATTCCCTTCTTTTAGTGAAGATAAGGTGAAGTTAATTTTAGAACAAATTAAAAAAAGGTACATAAGTTCATTCAATTCAAAATGGAACCAGCGCCCCAGGAAAGAAACGTACTACTCAAAACTCATTCTGTATGGCTGGATAAGATTTTTACTGTAGAGATGTTTAATAAATTATTACTTAAAACTAAAGACAAAACAGACACGTTACGGAAGAACTTTAGGCCTTCTTCCACAAAGTTTTGTCGGCCCATTCAATTTGAATACGCCAAGAAAACAGCCGCAAATCATACAAAAGAAATTATCGATAGAATACAGGAAACCATAACAACATATTGCCAACATTTGTGACTATAAAGGAGAAGGTTATAGAAATACGTCACAATCTTTTATTTACCACGATGGACACAAAAATAAAAAAAAGCATCATCTGCCTGTTACATTATGTAATGTAAGCCCTAAAGAAATGAACAACCTAGAATCCGTCGTCAAAAAATCATGCCACCAGCAAGCAGTTAAGTTGGGAATTTATCCCTTACATGCTAGAATTAAAAAATAAATAATATAAATACTTTTTTTATTTTTGATAGGTAATAGGTTTTAATCTCTCTTGTCAACTTTATTCGTGGACATACGTATGCACGGAGTAATCATTTATGTCTTGACCCTATCTAGTGGCTTAATTGCAGGTAGAAGGTAAATCAATATAGATTGATAGAAATAACAGATAAAAGCCTCTACAACTTTTGTAATTGTAACTTTTACCAACTATCTGCAATTACGCCTCTAGGTGGAGGTCAAAATATAAATGATCACTCTGTAGAGGTGTACTTTGTGTAAGATATTCCTGTTAAAACAAGTTATATAATGTCCCAAAAAATTGAATACTCCGTATAATTAAATTATTAAAAAGTTAAAAAATCAACTGGTTACCTAATTTTTCCACTTTTCAACTCGTCTCGCTCATCTTGGGCGAGCCAACCTCTACTACAACAGGCTATAGACTCGCTATATCTGTTCACTAACTTCTTAGATCTAAGAAGTCACACTTATCAATAAAATTTATATAAGCAAGCGGTTTTAAAATAAGTACAACATTTTTGCCGAAAAATGACGTTTCTGACCCATTGTGCGTCGCAAACATGGAGCAAAATAAACAGAAAATACGGCATATTTACAGTACTACTACGATAAAGGCAAAAGTGCATCTCAAGCCGCCAACAAAATTTGTGCAGTTTATGGATCCGATACAGTTTCCATTTCCACCTCACAACGATGGTTTCAACATTTTCGTTCTGGTGTAGAGGTGGTCGAAGATGAGCCACGCTCCGGAAGGCCTGTCGTCGAAAATTGCGATAAAATCGCTGAATTGGTCGAAAGAGAGGCATAGTAGTATCAAACCGTTATAAACCATTTGAAGAAGCTTGGAGTCACTAGGAAGTTCGATGTATGAGTGTCACACGAATCGATTCAATAAAAATACCGTAAGACTTTTTTGACAACCTATTATAAATGATAATAGAAGTCGAAAAGCTTATTTATATGTACAATGATGTTTTCAGAATCGGTGCCCAACATAACCCGAAACTGCGAAACGCATTAGCCTCAAATTTTATCACGAGCTTCCTAAATATATCGTTTAATAATTATGAAAGTTTCTCACCGATAAATATTTTTTTATACACAATTTAAGCCGAAACTTTCGTCAAAAATTGATTTTTTAAGAGAAACCGCTATTCTGTCAAAAAAATGTATTTGGCTATTACTTCGATTAATTACTAGATTTAAAATTACTAAAATGAAATCCTTTTAGTTTTTTTAATTCCAGAGGATCCAGATCAGAGATATAGTGGTCGCCGCAAGACGTCTTTTTTGAGACGAGGTGCTGGAGATCAGCTGTAGATCCTTTCCAAATAAATATTTTTATCAATTTTCTTCTTCTTTTTCTTTATTGGCGTAAACACCGCTTACGCGATTATAGTCGAGTTAACAACAGCGCGCCAGTCGTTTCTTCTTTTCGCTACGTAGCGCCAATTGGATATTCCAAGCGTAGCCAGGTCCTTCTCCACTTGGTCCTACCAACGGGTGGAGGTCTTTCTCTTCCTCTGCTTCCCCCGGCGGGTACAGCGTCGAATACTTTCAGAACTGGAGTGTTTTCATCCATCCGGAAAACATGACCTAGCCAGCGTAGCCGCCGTCATTTAATTCGCTGAACTATATCAATGTCGTCGTATATCTCGTACAGCTCATTGTTCTATCCAATGCGATATTCGCCATGGCTAACGCGCAAAGGACCATAAATCTTTCGCAGAACTTTTCTCTCAAAAACTCTCAACGTTGAGTCATCAGTTGTTGTCATCGTCAGCAGCTTGAAACTCTTATAAAAGATTGTACCTGCTCGTTGAGTTCTGCAGCTCGAATAATTTTCTCCAGCAAGAGATTGAAGAAGTCACACACAATAGAAAGTTGCCTTGTCTGAAATCTCGTTTGGTATCGAACGGCTCGGAGAGGTCCTTCCCGATCCTGGTAGCTTTTGGTGCTGCAAACGTCAGTTTACATAGCCAATACTAAATCTTAAATACAGCTAAAATATACCGTATTATATATACAAAATTTTGGATCAATAACTTTAAAAGTTTTCTCAGAAAAAAATCTGGAAAATTCGTTTTTTCGGACTTCTAACTGTATACATACTTTTCGTCGCAAACTTATATACCCTGTTAATGGTATAACAAACATAAAATTGAAGCGCATTCTGGACAAGGTAATATAAATCTGTGGATTTAGGACTAAGCAAGATTTGAGCTAAAACAATTGATGCCAAAAAATGAGGACAAATACAGTGAGAAGACGGTGTGAATTTTACACTATTATCTATCAGATCTGTTGTTATACTACTACATAGTTCTAATCGAAAAATTACCATCTTTACTACTCTTCCTCTCTTTTGTTCTTTTCAAATGCTCTCCTCCACTCCTCAGTTGCTCATTTCGATTACTCTCAACAACACAACATTCGAGATTTGTACACTTCATGTTGCTGCCACTGCTGACATTTTCAAATTTCATTTTATGCTTGCTTTTGTAGTTTTTGTAACATTGCTGCTGGCAGGGCTAAGCTGCATAAGAATTTAATAATATGAGCACATTACAAGCGATTGGATGTGAAGTGTCACGCATTGCTTGCTGTTTGTAAAAGGCAAAACTACAACAACAACAGATAAGAGTATTTGTACTTGTTTATTGATGTTGCCACATTAGTTGCATGCATTTATAGTGTGAAATGGCGGCAAGAGCCAGCAGATTAGAAACAGAAAAACTTTGTGGTGTTTAGTGTGGGCAGTATGTGTGTTTTTACAAAAAATTCCAACCTTCTAAGAAAGCTGTAAAGTAGCACCCTGTGTGCTTGCTGCTGCTCTAAACTTGTGGGTTTGAGGTAAATTAAACGGCAACATCATTTGTCGCACCTGTTCGTGGCATACTAGAAGCTCTGCAGCTGCCGTACCTACCCCCCGCCACAGTAATTGCAATAGCTGCGTCTTTGCCACTTTAATAAGCAAAACTCGTATTGCATTGCTATATTGCATGTGGCATGTTGCAATTCAGTTGGGAGACACTTTTATATAGTAGTAAGCGCTTGGTTGCACACGAAAGGTCTATGTCACAATGCGTTGTCAGTAGCAGCAATAACTCAACAGTCAACTAGGCAGCGCATGAAACAAAGCGGAAGTGCATTGCAGCTTAAGGCGTCAACTGGTTGCATGAATACTAGTGCGCTGACATGAGTACGCGCATGTGTGCTTGTGACATGCTACTGCTTGATGATGACCAACCAGTTGATAGGACGTTAACAACTGCGGTTGCAACATGGCTATGTGGCGCTAACTCGCCGTTGATTGCTGCTACGTTTTGATTTAATTTTTTTTTACGCTATACTTTTATTGCTCACAATCTTTCTTTCCTTTCTTTCCACTTACTTATTTGTACGCTTTTAAGAACGGCTGAAACATTTTGATGGCTTTCACATTTAATATTTAGTTACATATTCAATGTTGCATGCGACATTTGTTGTTACGAATAACTTTCCACAGCTATACAATTTAAGATTGCGTAAAAAAAAGTTTAGGGTTTTACTGCTTCACTATGATCATGCCGCATAATTTGCGTTATCACATAGCTAATGTTGCAACATGATTGCAACTTTGCGTTTTTCAGCTTTTCTATTGCCTAAGTACACTCTTTCAATCAACACTTACGCCTTCTGTATTCAGTATGCAAAACAAAGCTATGCGCACCTTTGCAACTTGCCACAAATTCAAAACAAATAGAGGGTTTTCGTCTCATGCCACACACATTTGCTGCTTTGCAATGCAGCGAATTTTCTGATATGCGCCACACGGACACACAAACCGCCGAACAATACTTCAGCTCGCCCATTTTTGTTTTTGTTGCTGGTGTCTTTGCCCATTTTTGTTTGCAAGTATGCAAGTGCAGCTTGCAATTTCCGGCTTAACCGCAACGCGCACGTATTCTGTTGCTACAAGGCAACGACACCTTCACCGTACACCAACTCCGGCACTGGCAGCACAAACACTCCAGCTTGTCAGTGACAATGCAACCCTGTTGTTAAGCACAGCAACTTGTTTTGGGACAAGGAGCCAGATATTAGGAGGACAATTGCTTGCTTGCAATTTTTGGCAGCTTCTCCACGTGATTGCTCAGCACTACACCGCAATTTTCTATGTTTATGGTATGTGTGTGTATGTGTCATGCTAAGTGCATGGCTGGTGTTGAAATCAATTGAGTTTTCAATTTTATTGAGTTAGAACTAATTCGAAAGCAGCTTCAATCAAATTAGTATGCGAAGAGCAATCGAGTCTCCGTTTAGCCATTTAGAGCTGACTAAATTTTAGTGCATTGTTTTATAATTATGGAATTTTGAACTGAAGCTATTATAAAATAATCTCCAGGCAAGGATTTGATTTTGTTCGTTAAGTGTGTGTGGCCACTATATGCTATAGTTGTCCGATCTAATCAATTTCTTTGAAATTTGTACTGTTGCTTTTAAAGACAATTTATTTAAAGATCGAATAAAAAAGTTTTTGTTCGTAGATTACATCGTTGCTTTTAATAATAATCCATGCCAAATTTTGAGATGATATTTTTTCAAGTACAGAAATTTTCCAGACAAGGACTTGATTTGGAACGATCAGCTTATATGGCTCCCTTATGATATAGTGATCTGATACGGGCGATTTTGACAAACGAGCAACTTCTTGGGAAGAAATGCATTAAAAATTGTTGAAGAAATTGAAGGTATAGTTTGCGTAAATACATAGAGACGAACATTTTTAAATCGACTCAGTTCGCCAAACTAATCGTTAAACCTTTTATAGGGTATCCGATGTTTCCTTCTCGATGTCAAAAACTGCGTGGCAAATTTAATAAACCTTGATCATGACATTAATATTGAACTTTAATTTATATTTGTTTCTAGTAATTAAGTAACTAATCTTATTATCTTATGTTATTATGATTACAGATGTCGGTGTTTATTGCAGATTATGGGATCATGGCTTTGATTGCTGACTAGTGACTATTGCATGAACTATAAAAAATTGGACTATAGAATTAAGACTAAAGAAGTCACGTTTTGAAGTAATATTACACTTTATTGGATTGGGACTAATGACAATTGAATTAAGACTCCAAGACTTATAATTTGTTATATTGATTTCTGATATCTGAAAATTTTTCTAATTCAGTGAATTTAAATCATCCAATTATTTAGTATTTTGAACCTTGCGAAATTGATTCCTGATTTTTTACCGATGATTAATGAATTAAGACAAGAAGATATCGGATTATGGAATTAGGACTACATGCCTGTTTATAACTCAGTGAATTAACATTTCAAATGAATTGGTATTTTGAATTCTGACTAATGATTACAGAATTAATTTTAAAAAATCTACTTGTTTAGTAATATCTGTGCAAAATTTATTTCAAACTTATACTGATGACTACTGAATTAAGATTGCCTTTTGACATTTGACGTATGACTTTTGAGTTAAGACTACACAATTTATATTCTCTTATATTGGTTTTTACCTTCTGATATATGATTTTATAATTCAATGAATTAAAATTTTAATGATTTGGTATTAACTAGGTGATACTGACTTTGACTTCTGACTAATCGACTAAATTATGACTTTCTATTTCAGATATACTAATTTTTAACTTTAATATAATTTACTTTCACAAAAAATTGCAGTCTACTGGCTGTTACATAATGACAAAGGTTTATTAGCTACTGACGGCAAGGATTTTTATTATTTTCTACAAAATAAATGCGATTGATTAGATCCTGTGACAACTTGATTTAAATCGAATATATACCGCGAGTTCCGATTTTTGTAAACAAGAAGGATGTATGTGATACTGATTTCGATGTTTAACTAATTGGAACTGAAATGAAATTTCATGTTATTTGATAATTGTGATTAATTTTTTCCTTTAAGATTATATAACCACCTGTCAAGTTTAAATTGACTTGAAAGATGATTAGTTATTCAACACAAAGGCTCTATTTTATTTACTTTTTCTACTACATAAATAATAACTTCTGACAACTACACTAAGTCAGAGTGTTGGTTGTTAGAAATTGACTCCAACTATTGAAGATTGATTAACGCCTGCAATAATTGGACTAACGATTACTTGTAATTATTGCGATTTTTAATTTTTTTTGATCAATGTATTATACGGATTAGTATAGTACACCTAAAGACCAGAAGCTATTGACTACAAGAACTCTATATTTTTGATTTCTAAATAATAAATTTTATATATTTTAACCCAAGAAAACACTTTCTTTTAAATTTAATAACTTTCCCGGCTTCTAAGTAAACACCCACCAAAGCAGTTGGCCAATAAGCAAACTCAAATAATTATTTACGCCGATTTAACAGCTGATGACGCCAAATACGCTGTGACTTAAATGTATCGTTTGTATTTAATTTGTTGTTTTTGTAACGTTACATGCATGTAGCTGTAGTTTACAGTTTAGCTTTTCCAGCAATTTTCTTTCGTTTTTATTGTTAATCAAAAGTTGCCTATTTCCAATCGCAACAAACGCCGGCGTCCACAAGTCGCGACACATTGACATTGTGACTGTCAGCTGTCTTCGGACTTTTCTAAGTTACGGCGTCACCCACTATTCCGACTAATGCTTTGGCAGCGGTGCTCGCTTTATTGGCGGTGGTCAATACAATTTTATTTAAGTAAAAGGTCTTTAGCCAGTGTACGCTTTAATTAGTGGCGATTAATCAATTTATTGTTATATTAATTTTAAATTGGGAAAAGTCCATACTCAATAGTCTGATTACAAAATCAAGTAAACTTTTCTTATAATATAAAGTGAACAGTCATTAATCAGCATACGAATCCCTAAATAGTTAAAAGTGAACATTTTACACTCAAGAAACATTTTTAAGAATATTTAAGGAATTATTTTAGTTTTTAATAGTCATCACTAGTTTATTGAATTGTATTCTTAACGATTGTCAAATCATCCTTAAACTACAATGCAATAAATTATAGTCGAATTGGTCTCAAATAGGGGTAACTTTAGAATACTTGTTTCAGTTAACATTCACACATAAGTATTTACTTAATAGTCAATGCTTATTGATAAATCCACATTTAAGTCATTGCGAAGCATTCTTTCCGAAATTAAACATGGTTTGACCTTTAACAATTAAAAACTGGTCACCCAGAGAGATTTGAGATTTCTCTGAAATGACTGCAACGATGAATTGAAATTTACGCAGGACTTTTCCAGAAATACCTATATCAAAAGCCTACTTCTTTTTTTGAAAGCCGCCATTTTGTCACAAATCAAAAAAAAAATCGAAGGTTCTTCGATCATATCGTAATAATAGATTTTTTTGCTTTCGGATCTGAGATAATTTTAAACAGAATATCGTCTTCACCTCCGAAAGATTTTTACGAGAGTCGTTCTGTAAAAGGTCTACAGGATTAAGAGAATACAATTTTTTTTTTTTTCAAAATTATTCACCGCTCTATAAGCGCATATTATTTGAATTAAGTACTAAATAAAGGTACTTTAAAAAAATAAAAAGAAATGAACTTTTCTGACTTACAGCTGTAAATAATTCCTTAGATTGATTTACTGTTCGGTAGTTTGGTAGCAAAAATGGAAATGGATGACATCGGGCCATGAACTGTCAAAAGTTTTCAAATAAATACTTTAGCGAGATAAATATGGATACATATATGTATATATATTATATATAGTCTGTTCATCCTAATGTGTACGAGGTATGACAATTAAGTAATAAGACTGATTCCATAAAAACCGTATATTTGAAAATTATTCTACAACTCTGCCATCCCCTTCAAAGTAGTCTCCATTGGCAGCTATACAGCGACTCCAGCGAGTTTCCCATGCTTCGTAACATTTCTGGAACACTTCGACTGGATGTCCGCGAGTACCCTCGTCACGGCCGCCTGGATGTCCGTAATCGACTCAAAATGGGTTCCTTTGACCACCGATTTTGTTTTAGGAAACAAAAAAAGTCACATGGTGACATGTGGGGCGAATAAGGCGGCTGTTGCAACTCGGCGATCCCTTTAGAGGCCAAATACTGGGACACGCTGAGGGCGGTGTGGCACTGTGCGTTGTCGTGATGAAGGATCCAGTTACGAGCGATGTTTGGGCGCACCCTGTTGACCCGTTTTCGCAATCTTTCGAGTACCTAGAAACAGTAGACTTTATTCACAGTTTTCCCCGGTGGACTTTATTCACAGTTTTCCCCGGTGGAACGAATTCTTTGTGGACGATTCCACGGTTATCAAAAAAGGCAATAATCTTCGTTTTCACCTTCGACTTGCTCATGCGAGCTTTTTCGGGCGGGGGGCACGCGGAGGCAACCATTGTGAGCTTTGGCGTTTGCTTTCCTGGTCTAAGAGCACTATCACCATACACTCTTACAATTTAAGCGTACTCTTTCAAAGCTGTTTCGCCCAATCTGGCGCAAAATTTTATCGCGACGCGTTGCTCTTTATTTCGTTTTTCCATTTTCGTGACGAGCACTACAAACACATTTCTACTCAACTTGACGCGGCAAGCAAACTAAACAAGCTAGAGCGACGATACTATATCAATGGAGAGGGGAGGGATGCCGGAAATAGAGAAAGGGAATTTCAAGGTCACAGGTTCACCACAAGCGCGGCAGAATTAACTATCTGTTTGCCTTTTATTTCGATTGTAAAATTTTTGTCGGTTTTCTAAATAACTTTGTTCGGTCCATCGTATGTCTTTTCTCATAGAAGGAATTACTCCATCGTTGCGTAAATAAGTATATGTGTGCTGAGTTTGGCTGCTTATTTATTTTTATAATAAAAAACTCGCCAGGTAATCGCCTTGCGGTGCCGAATAACATTTCGGCTGCGAAGGCTTTTAAGTCTTCCGTATCGTCCGACCCACTCGTTCAGAAAGCTCTGCATACTGTTTCTGCTTTAATACCAACAAGAGGTATCTCTTGGGGCCACTTCGAAAAGCGATCGATGAGTGTGAGGCAATATTTGAATCCATGGTTAGGAGGCAATGGTCCAATTATGTCGACGTGAACAACTTGAAAGCGTTGGTCTGGCATTTCTAAACGCTGTAATGGAGACTTGATGTGGTGTACAACTTTGCTGCGACTGCAACGGATGCAGGCACGAAAAAATGCTTTGTAGTTCTTTCGTATATTTACCCAAACAAACTGTTGAGAAATCATCTTTAGAGTTGCGTTGACTCCAACGTGAGCACTTCTGTAAAATTTGCGACGAAGACCAAGATTCACGTGTTGGCGTACTAAACCGTAAGTTTTTATTGGAGTATCGTTGGCTGCGTTAACGTGACGTTTGTTGGGCGAGGAGAATTGAGCTTGTTTTTGTTTAGAAGAACACTGTAATTGGCACCAGTGCCTATGAGATATTTTACGTTTGATATTGCTAACGAGGTATTACACCGCGACCTAGGGTCTATTTTGCGCTTTTACGTTTGATGACTGGTCCCTATTGGATAGTGAATTTACTGCTGCGTTGGGGTGATTGACGTCAACGTCGCTGACTGAAACTTCTAGTTAATCATACTGGGTGTTGGTACTTTTTTGACGTAGACATGGACTACGACATTGGTTGGCGGAGTCCCCGAAAGTTTGATGGTACCTACATTCGTTCGTATTGCGTAAGGTAGATCTTTGCTCACTCGATTGACTATTTCGACGAATTCTGCGACTAGTGCGTGAGCGACTGCGTTCTCGTGTGCGCATTTTTATCAAATTTGTGTTGCAGTTCGTAAATCGTATTTAATAGTTGAGACATTATAGTTTATTGATTCTGGGCTTATTAATTCCCATAAGCGTTGGATCCACATGGCTCGAAGAGTTTTTTCCGGAAAGGAATTTCCTGTAACTCGTTTTCTCCAATAATCGCTGAATTCTGCATTGATAACTTTCATCGAAATATTTGAGAAGTTCAGTCTTGAGGAACTCATAACTGTCAATGCCCGAGTTAGTAATACGATGGTTGGGCGTCGCTGTTCATGTTGCCTGCCTTAAACCAATGATCCACCGATGTGAACCATGCATCCATATCGTTTGGTGTATGCGAGGCCTCGGAATACCTGCATGTGCTTCAGGTGTAGTATACCGTTGTAGCGATGCAAACTGTACACATTGATGATCTGAAAACGGGATCGTATCATTTGTTTGTTGTTGTGAAAGCGGGACAATATTCGGCTAATGTAAATTCCTAAGCGGTACGTCGCTGCCCTTTGTCTGCGCTGTCTTCGTCTGACGCACAGCTTCATTCGCTGCTTCAAAATTTGTGACCGTATGACTTTGATTTTCAGGTTGAATGTAATTCGCGCTTCAACTGCTTCTGTAGTGTCTAAATGCTTTTGAGCCTACTGGAATTCCATCGCTGCCAGATGTGGTTTCGCTTTCTACAGTTTGAAGATGTTCGTTCATGTTAAGTAAGCGCGATGTTTGGAAAAAATATTAGAAATTTTAATATTCTGACACCAATTTGTTGATGCGGTATAACTGTATTTTAAATATGTACTTTTGATCTAACATTCTTACATTCGTTGAGTTTTAGTATAAATTACATAAAATGGCAAACCTGATCAAGCAATATGGTATGAATAACTATAATGTACAGTCTAAATAAAAATTAGGAGAAATTATTATAATTTGTATAATTTGTGTACAGTGGTGATCTCCACATAAACTATATAAACCAAAATACCTCAGTTTCAACTTCCGGTACTAAACGGCACAACACTCACTCTATCCCCAACAGCTAAGTATTTGGGGGTGGAGATTGACGCCAAACTGTCCTGGAAAATAAATATAGAAAAAAGAATAAACAAAGCATACATGGCCTACTATACTTGTAAGAAAATCGTCAACAGGAATTGGGGCCTCAAACCAAATATAATCATGTGGATGTACACGGCGGTCATAAGACCCATACTCACATATGGAGCTCTGGTATGGTGGCCAGCGCTAAATAAACAGTACAACATTAGAAAATTAAATGGAATACAAAGAGCAGCATGTGCGGGTGTTACGGGCGCAATCAGGTCATGTCCGACTGATGCGCTCAATGTGATCCTGCATCAACTACCAATGGACATTTTTATTCAAAAAACAGCAGCTATTGCGGCGATAAGAATAAAAGAATTGGGAGGTTGGAATCAGCAGAACTACGGACATAGTGTAATCCTGAATAAGCTCACTATTAATAAATCAGACTAAATTCTCCCAAAGCTGGATTTCAATAGACACTTCTAGGTGAGGATACCATCTAGACGAGAATGGAGAAGAGGCTCAGTTGCAGAGGAGGGTACCACCTCAGTCTATACCGACGGGTCCAAAATGGACTGCGGAGTGGGCACGGGGGTATTCTCCGCTGATCTGGGCATATCTCTCTCTATACGTCTACCGAACTCGGCTAGCATCTTCCAAGCAGAAGTACTAGGCATAGAAAAAGCCTGCGAAGTTCTATTAGAAAATCACGGGAATATACATAAAGCAACTATATTTACGGATAGCCAGGCGGCCCTCCTGGCATTGTCTTCACCCATGACAAATTCCAGTATAGTTCACAACTGCAAGAGAGCACTAAGCACAATAAAAGACAAGCTCCAGCTAAACTTGATCTGGGTTCCCGGCCACAGGAACATTTTCGGTAACGAAAAAGCAGATGAGTTAGCAAAGGCAGGAGCTTTCCTCAATGAATCCGAGGCGGAGCTCATACCGAGCCCGCTAGGATCGATCAAAGGAGAGATCAATAAACAATTTCAACAAATTGCAAACAACAGGTGGAAAAACAGTACAAAATGCGTCATAACTAAGCAATTATGGCTAACATACGACAGGAAAAGAACCAACGACCTATTAAATAGGTCAAGAAAAAGTATTTACAGAATAACAGCTACCACAACAGGGCACTGGCCATTTGGGGTACATGCGTCCAAAATGGGTATGCCCTACAACGACATCTGCCGAAGCTGCGGAGTAGCAGGGAACAAGGAAACAATCCTCCACTTTCTCTGCGAATGCCCGGCTCTGGCACAGATACGACACAAAACACTCGGAATCCACCAAGCACCAAACCTTGAATGGATTTCCACCAAAAGCATATCGGACATAAGTAGTTTCATCGAAACCTCAAAATGGTTTGAGAGAGAGGGTGGAACGTAACAGCAGATACAGGAGGTTCTACGAATAGTGTATCAAAATGGCACATCAGTGCTAATTGAGCCCGATAGGGCTGCACTCCTACCTACCTACCTATATATCTGTTCGACCAATTTCAACAAAATTCCGTATATAATACTACATAAACATTTCAATGTTCCAGTGCGAAAATGCTCGGGATGAAACTTTGCACGAATAATGCCTTGAAATTCCGGATAAATGAAGTACCAATGAAAATATCAAAATAAAAATCTGGTAAGAAAATTTGTCGAAATCTAACTATTTATATCAAACATGCACCTACAAAATATGATGACCTCAACTACTGTAACTGATTTTTTTTCTTAAAAAATCAGTTAACATTTAGAATATTTTTCATGTAAGATACTGAAGTAAGTTTTTTTGTTGTGAATTAATGCTGTCCGATCCAGGATGAGTCTTAGATCTATGCTTATGACACGGAAACCGACAAGCAATCGGCCAAATAGCGTGGTAATATGAGCCGAAGGCAAAACAAAAATACGTCAAAGCAGACAAAAATAAGAGTTACATATGTGGACAGTTTTCTTTGCTTAGCGACTTTTGGTGCACTCCGAACTCCTTTCGATCAGCCAAACTGCAAACAAGAAATACTGTTATGTCTCGTTTGCGCGAAGGTATTCGTAACAAGAAGCCGAAGATATATTTACACTACGATAATGCACCGTCGAATACTGCATTGTTCGTCTTTCACCGTCTTCGCCTGATTTAGTTCCGTGTGACTATTTAGCAAGCATGAGCGACATGAGTCACTACGCGCATTTAGGGTTCTTCCGTAGATTGACTTGAACAATTGTTTCGTGGATTGGAAAAAACGTTGTTACAAATGTATTGAAGTCAAGGGGGGACGACATATTTGTTGAAGAATAAATTAAGAATTTTAAAATTGTAAGCAAAGTCTTACTATTCTTTGTCCATAGTAGTACAATGGACAAAGATCTCGGCTAGGACTGAGTTTTTTTGATGAAATCGGTCACTCTTTTTATGTAAATATTTTAATGTAAATAAGTAACTTTTTCTGGTCCACATGCATATTATGTACTACGTATATACAGGTCTGTATAACCGATACCAAGACCAAATAAAGTTAAAATTTTTCTTAGATATGGCCTGCACTACTACTAATTGATGAAATCGGTCAATGAGCTGTCATAGTTTTCATCATACACCTTTTTGTGAAACCTATGATTTTTAAAAAGGCGAAAAAACATAATGAACGACTGCACCCAAATTAAGCCATTCCTTATTTTTTTTATTTTACGGAAACTCCATTTTATTTTTTAGCCACCATTATATTTTTAACTAATTCTCGTTATTATTGCACATGCCTAGCAATCTCCAACGATTTTTGGTACTTTCCAACGATTATTGCACTACTGCCGCAAAAAAACATAATGAGACCAAAAAGCCAACAATACCAGCGTTGACGCCTAACAAATGCGCCAGACATTCATACATATTTTTTTGTAATAACAAACTAACACTGTTGAAGCCGCCTTCCGTGCCGCATGAGCACCTGTTTTCTATTCGTGTAGCAAATGTGAAATGTCACAACGGAAAGAACAGTTGTTGACTGTTGGCAGACATTTTGGGTGAGTGTGTGTGTCTCAATGTGTATATGTATGTATCTGGTTCTGCGCCGGCATTCCTATTTATATTTGGGCTGTCCTTTAGCTGCAGCTATTTCTAATAATCCGTTATTGCTCGTTGGCCGCATTGTTTTTGGCATGCTTTACTCTTTCGTGTTGGTCTTGTAATGTGTACATTGAAAATTGTGAAATCGAATTTGAAACGCATTCGCCAAAACGAAATGAAATTCTTTGCAAAGACAATTGCCGAGGCGTCGAATGATAAATGAATTTAGAAAACTTTGAATGTGGCAACAAAAACAACTAAAACAATAACAATGACATCGACAACGATTTCCACAACAACAAAGTCATTACAAAAACAACAAGTCATTACAAAAGCAAGAACAATTTACATTGAATACTCACGTATAGCATGCAATGACAACAAAAACTAAAAACATGAGCTCTTGCAACAACAGCAATTACAAAAACAACAACACACATATTGCAAAATACCATATTGTTAACAATAACAACAGCAACCCAGCAGCATTTACAACAACAATAACCGGGGCACCGATGCACGTTGCCATGCATTGAGCAATAACAGCAATATTATTCGGAAGCACACACATGACAACAGCAGGCCAAAAGCAACAAGAGTCAACAACGGCGACAGTCATAAATGCTTGGAAAATACTAGCTGCTAGCAACAACACGACGAGAAGGCAGAAAAAACGCAAACATCGCCTGGCACAATAATAACAATAAGCACAAAAACAACAACTACAACTATAACAGCAGTAGCAACACCAAAAGCATCATGATAGCTAGCAATCCAATTGTAGGACAAAACAATACGGAAACGAACAAAAATCATTCGAGTGCCCTCAGCGATGAATAAATCAACGAGTTACGTTGCGATTTCCAAAGTCCTGCGGCCGATTTGGTGGAGACAACCAATCTGCAAAGGTTTCAACCATCTAGTGTTGTAGAAACAGCTTGAAACTAAATTATAGTAACCGATTATCCGACCTTGTTTGCATACAATGACTTGTTTTTATTTGGTCCATTCGCCTAGCAGCTATAATTGTTCGATATTTGACAAATCCGACAAATGAACAGCTTCTTCAGAACAAACGGACGTTTGCAAAATTTCAGATCGACATCTCAAAAACTGAGAGGTATATGTTGAGAAAATAAAAATTGAGCCTCTGCAAACCGTAGGTAGCCACAGATATTAAGAATGTGGGCAAAGATTTGCATAGACTTTAAAGAAATCGCGTTTAAATAACTGTAATTTGACTCTTTTTACTCGTATATGAGAATAATTTCTGCGACCTCAGCAGAATTACTCTAAGCTTGCCATGTTATGGAGCCGCAGCAAAGTTCTCACTGGAAGAAAACAAAATGTTAAAAGAAGTCAAGACTGTTACCATGCCCAACCAATCCACAATTCCCTAATTTCTTTTAAATCTGAAAATTTTGCATTTAGAATAAGAAGATTTCCCGAAACAAGATCAACAACTATCAAATTTTTTATTTACTTTGTATTCTTACTGGTGTTTGGAGAGCCGCATCACCATTCGCAAGATACCGAAACACTTCCCAGCCAAACGTGTAGGCTCAGCTGTAACGGTATCACGAAAAATTAGTCCAACTCAGAATTTGCAAACTCAGCTTAAACTTTGAATCTATTGCAATGGTTGGTTCTCATTTAGGTCAGTCCAGTATCAAGCTTTACAACAAAGATCATCATCGTGGTTAAGTTTTTAATTATTAGTAGATAATCAGATTAATGGACATAACCAATTCTCCACGTGACTCAATCTATTACAACGTCGATAAGTAAAGATCGAGTTTTGTCGTATGTTCTTCACGGCGAAAAGATTTTATGTACTTATAAGATCTGAAACTGAAATGTTTGAATATTTAAAGGCTCATATAAGAAAAGAGAACCTATACTACATAAGACATCGCTAACCTCCCATCATTTAGTGAGCACTGCATCGGGTCAGCTTTTCTCCGCGGAAGAGATTTATCTGGGCCAATTTCAAAATCCACAGGTATTGATTAAGACCACGACCGAGAGGTCCGAAGCTTACCGAAGAAAGGAGCTTGCTTCTCCGAACTTACTTACCGGTTACAGACATCCCACAACCGGTTACCATCTTTGAACCTTTGAACACTGTTGCCTCATTAAACAATTGCCTTCTCTCCAAAACTGATCGGTTTAATAATTTACACGCTCACACCCAACGATTCCAGTCGATATTGCTGTTTTAACAATGATTTTATGCTGCCGAATGTGCCAGGCCAACAAAACAACCAGCTAACAAACCAAACGAAAGTCATCCAAAAAGCGCGCGAACCATTTCAATTTAAGCCATCTTAGCTCATGTTAAAGGAATATTACGATATCGCATATATGATTGGATAGCATGCACGAATAATTGATACTTGTAGACGAGTAGATGTGTCAGACCCGCAAAATCGCACGAAGAGACGACAGCGACGAGACGATCTCTAGCGTAAAGCTATTTGCTTGACTGCCAAAGCTGTTGTGGTGTTTCCAATTGCTTGGGCAAGCTCCTCGCCAGCGAGTTGATTGCTTGACTGCCCCGATGCTTCAATGCTTAGTGTTGGGAATGAAAGTTGTTCGTAAATTCGTGAACTATATACGTTAAATCGTTGCGAAGCGTAGTCAAGTGGAGGCGCAACCGGAGACTGAGTGTGGAAGCTACTAGGCAATGAACCGATGAGGAAAGATGTTTGCTGACAGTAGTGGATAGATGAGAAGAGAGAAAAATTAAAAATGCAAGTAAATAGAAAAATTGCTGTCATAAATCTTTAGTGGCGCAATAATTTAGAACATTTCAAGGAACGTCAGAATGCGGCAGAATCGTGGTAGTATTTAAGCAGACTGGTGGCATAATTCAAAGTTAACAAAATGATTTGACAAGTCCAATTAGCCAAAGTCTACAATTTACTGGCGGACGATTCCGGAACTCTCTGAAATAATTTGGAAGAGCTTAAGCGAAGACAGTCTGCGGCAGATAGTGTTAGTATTCAAGCAGACTGACGGCGTAACTCAAAGCTAACAAATTGATCTGACAAGTTCATTTAACCAAATCCTACAATTTTCTCGCGGACGGTTCCAAACTCTCTGAAACTGAAATCTCGAATTATAAATGCCACAAAGCTTTGAGTTTTATCCACGCCGCCCAGGTACCCGATGCGAAGGAAAAAATTCACTGCTTGAAAAGGACCATTAAAGATAGGTGGAAGAAAAGGAGAATTAAGAGTGGAGTAGGAAGAGTTGGAGAAAGACTAGGAGCGAGTTGCATCGTAAATGAAGTGAGTGCAGCACATACGTATATAGAGCTGCACGTACCTGCACTCACATAGAAAGGGCGCGCAGTGAATGAAGAGAGAGAACTCAGCACAGTTTTATAGACACCATGGCATATTTTAATGATACCGAATGGCTGCAGTGAAAGCATCAACACGCATGGATGTCTATCAGCTGTAATGTGACCGTTGCATTGCATACATTAGCAACGTGTGCCTCACTTTGGTGTCGTAAAAAGTTAAATACACCGAAAGACATTGTAGCCAAACATATTAAATAGCCATTAAAGGCGAACATCTCTGCGGCCACCTGACCAATGAACAAGTTTTATTTGCGAAATTTATTTCAATTGGCTTAAAAGTAATGAACGAATTGCATAATGAGTATGTGGGCAACACGAAGGTAGATAGGTGACTGGCTTTTATTACAAATGACATTCCAATGGAGCGAACGGCTCTTGGAAGCGAAATTGTTATGTAATCAAGAGCCCATTTGGCTCGAAGACTGAGATAGTTTGTTCGTTGCAGCGCATTAAGATGTGGTAAATTTCCCTCACAAAAAGTGCCGAAATTAGAAAAGTAGAAAGCGCAAAGTAGAGTAAAATGTACATGGAAAATAATAAAATCACGAAGCAAACTGTGGGTAAAAAATAGTATGCCTTTTTACATTTTCGCACGATAACCCATTCGTCAAAATATTTATTTCTATGTTGATATGACTGTCACTGACAAATCAATATAATTATTAGTATTTAGTATACGCTTATCTTTCTGGAGTACATAAAATGCATTCATCGATTTTTACGTTGAGTGAAATTATTCAACAAAATAGGTCCATTAAATTTTGTGTGAGATTGTGGGAAAGGCCTTCGGTAATAATTGTTTTTCGCGAGCAAGTGTTTTTAATTGGTAAAAAATAATAAGGGAGGCAGGCCAAAAATTAAGGTTATGTTGACAATTTTCTTCAATTATCGAGGTGAGGTGCACTCCGTATACACTCTGACCGGAAAAATTGTCACCATGGATTACAATTTGGGTAAAAAAGACCAGAGTTGGCAACTCTTAGGGTTTGAACCATTATAATCTACCCTCGTACACTGCATTGATTCTTCATGAATTTTTCAACGGAAAATTGGCAATCACAACTGTTTCGATGATTGGAAAAAACTTTGGCACAAGTGTATTGGGGCAAAGAAGATTACTTCGCGGGGGATGACAAAGATTTTGAAGAATAAATTAAGAATTTTAAAATTGTGAACAAAGTAAATTCTTTCAATGTACTACTTTAAATCACATTCTGGCAACGAGTTCCATTCAGAGTAGATGGCGTCTTTGAAAAACGTGCGAATCTCATGAAACCTGCCACGGAGTCTGGCGGAGGGTCACTAAGTTAATCTTGTTACCAAGCAAGGCAGTCTATGTTTGGAAAAGAAAAGGCTTATTAATTCAAAATATGTATATACAATTATGTATGCATATCCGCTATTCTACATATCTGCCCTCCTTAACTATGTATCTATCCTATGGAGAGAAGCGAGAGTATTTTTCGTTCCGAAGGTGGATATACTGTCACAACAGCTGTGGTCAATTGTAGCGAATGAGTTTCTCAAAAAACTCTAAACGAAAGCACCCTTAGTGATAGCCTATTCTGATGACATACTCCCTGTCAAATTATATGGAATACAGGTAAAATTTTTTCCTTGGTTGGAACAACTGTCCTTTATTATGATGCTAAAAATTAGCGCAATGTGTCAACCAGTGTGTTTACAGCAGCTATTTATGTCAGTCGACCTCAGTAGTGGTTGTCGAATTTTACAATGACTAAAAATATTGATCAATTACTGATGACGAAACATGGGTCTACGCATACACACACTTACGGACCAGCAATCATCCGAAAGGCGGCCCAAAGGCGCCCCAAAGCCGAGCGAAAGTGAAGGTAATTCTCATTGTTTTCTTCGATATTCGTCGTGTCGTCCACTATAAATATGTTCCAAATGGTCAAACTGTCAACAAAGAGTATTATCTTGGTGTTATCAGGTGCTTACGAGACGCTGCCCGTCCTAAACGTCTGTGTTTGTGGGCCAACAATTCGTGAATTCTTCATCATGATAAGGCATCATCGCACAAAGCTATCATTATGAATGAATTTGTGGCCAAACACTGAACAAATATCATTGAGCAAGCACCGTATTCACCTTACTTATATGTCCCCCTGTGACTTTTTCTTATTCTCCACACTGAAATATCCACTTCGACTCAATTGAAGTCATCAAAATAAATTCGACGCGAAGAGCTGAAGATCATCCCGGAAAGTGCATATAAAAAATGTTTTGGCGATTGGAAGAAGCATTGGAACATGTGTAATGGGGTTTCTTCCATAGCTGAGGTATGCTCAGCCGCTCCAGGGTCAGCCTTGGGACCCGCAAACCCTTAGCAAATAAAAGATCTAATTAAATAGATGAAGTGTCCACACCCCCCTTTCAGTGGACAGCCAGACCAGCGTGATGTATACAGTGACGATGAAGAAAACGGCGGTGATGAAAACGGTGATGATGAAAACGGATGAAATTAGCGTGCCAGGCGTTAAAGCTTGTTGAGTCTGGCACGGCGATGAAAACGGCGGTGATGAAAACGGCGATGATGAAAACGAATGAAATTAGTTTGTCAGGCGTTGACGTTTGTTGAATCGGGTACGGCGATGAAAACGGCGATGATGAAAACGGATGAAATTAGCGTGCCAGGCGTTAAAGCTTGTTGAGTCTGGCACGGCGATGAAAACGGCGGTGATGAAAACGGCGATGATGAAAACGGATGAAATTAGTTTGTCAGGCGTTGACGATTGTTGAATCGGGTAGTGTTCTCCGGGGCTCCTCTGCGAAGGACAGACATAATTGTCAGCGAACTGTGTTGGTTGACCTCCGGCTAGCAACTGTCTTGCACTCTCCTTACATTACCTGTCGTCTGTTAGTCACGTTAGTTTTTATAACGGTCCGTAAGCAGCGGTACTGATGCCACGTGCTTTCGACGCGGCTACGGCAGTGCCATCGCGAGCATTGGCATCACCCAGCGGTGATGCCTTTGCTGCGCAAGGCACGCATTCCCCCAACTACCGGGCAGTGCCATCGCGAGCACTGGCATCACCCGGCGGTGATGCCTTTTCTGCGCGAGGCCTGCGATCCCCCAACTACTGGGCAGGACCATCGTGAGCACTGGCATCACCCGGCGGTGATGCCTTTTCTGCGCGAGGCCTGCGATCCCCCAACTACTGGGCAGGACCATCGTGAGCACTGGCATCACCCGGCGGTGATGCCTTTTCTGCGCGAGGCCTCCCCATACTGTCTACTTCTACTTTTATATACAGCGCTACCTATTTCTACTATTGTTACACTTACCCTGCCTGTCGCTGCCGATGGCGACCGTCCTCGCCGGAGTGCTGGAAGAAATGATCGCACTCGACAGGAATAAAGGGATGTTCAACTTATTCCAGTGTGAGAGCACCTCAAAATTAGCGTTTTTTATAACATTTTCCATTATGGCCAGATTGAACAAAATAATAATTTTTGGGCATTTATGAACTCAACACCCAACATTTAGAACGAATAAAAATTACTAAATAGTAATTATTTATGATATGGATATACTATTTAAATCTTTTTAAAGTATATTAGAACAACTGACTTTTGACTTTTCAATACCCAATAAAAGGATTTAAGCTTGTAAGCTCTCAATAATTAAATGTTTTTAATCATTTTCCATTGAAAATAAAACTATGATGCTTCAAATTACAAAACGTTTCATCAAACACCTTTAAATTTTACCAATTTATTCAATTTTCATTTTTTTACATTTTTTATAAGTGGTCTTGAACGATGCCACAAATCCCTCTGTTTACATATTTTTTGGTAAGATTTCAATCTGGCCATCGCCCGTTTCCAATTGATAAACGTCAAAACCTACTGAACTCGATTAGCTGTCAAAGTTCAGTAGGTTTTGACGTTTAACAATTGCTTGGAGTTAAACATCTCTTTATCTCTGGCACTCGATGTGAAGTGCTTGCTTATATAGCAGCACAGCGCAGCTTTCGTCACCGTAGCGAGGTAAGTATGCGTATGGTGCGTTAGGACGTATGGTGGAAAGCTCTAGCAGCTTTCAACATCGTAGTGAGGTAAGTTGACGTAAACTATTGTAAGGTGGTAAAAGCCACGTTACAGTCCCCCCTCACTTCGGACAATGATACTTCGCTGACGGCGGGTGGAAAGAGATCCCCCACGATGGTTCGGCTGGAGGCTGGCTGGCTGTCCTAGTTGGCGTGTGCCGTGAACGGGGAGCGGGTGTGGAAACCTTTATTTAATAGTATTTCTTAACCTATAGTACAAGGCGTCTTAGGTCTTATAGCTTACAACTAGTGACACCTATTTAATCGTATAAATACATGAATAACTTCTGGTATATAAAAACTAGTTTTAATTTCCGGCCTATGGGATGGATTTTACAACTAAAAGTAATGCAAATACATACTTAATGCTAATGCCTTAACTATAACGGCTGCTCGGAGGTGTTAATCATATAAGTGCAGCACGCATCTGTCCTCGCCGTATCGCACCAGAACCCGGTCGCCTTCTAGCTTCTGGAGGGCTAGACGTCGGCCCCGGAAGAACAGCGTTTGCCTGGATCGCTTGATGAAATGCTGTCTGGTCAGCACCAGCCCTTCCAGGAACTCTGGGACTTCGGCCACCGGTGTTACTTGTGGGGGTGATGTGTCAGGCGTGGCCGGTTGTGTGCTGATCTCGGCAGTTGGAGGCCGGGTCGTCGTCGGGGTTGGCGTCGCTTTCGGGTGAGGCGGCGTCGTCTCGACGTGAGTCGTGGCAGTTGCATGGGCAGGCGCCCCATCGTCATTCGAGCATGCAGTCGCTGTTGTTGCTGACGTCTCTTGCGCATTCTCCACGAGTTGCTTCTCGGTGCTGGCTTCCGCCGTGACGGTGCTCGTTGCCGTGCCTCGCTGGACGAATTGGAATGAAGCTGCAGTCGGCAGGTCGCTTTGTTTGGCGGAGAGCGTTACCTGGGCCTTCGCTTGGCCTGCGGGGTGCGTCGAGGTTTGGGCGGCGCGCGGCTCTGTCGCGGCACCAGCTTCACGGTCTGCTTCCCGTGGCGTTGGGGCTCGCCTGGTGGTCGGGAGCTTCCGGGCGTTGGTGCTGAGCGGCGTCTGTCGCGGCAACACTTCCATTTCGGCTGGTTTTGTGCGCGGCCGACTTCGGGTGGTAGCTTTGCTGACGCTGCGCTCCAGGGGCTGCCTGGATGCTCTGGGGCGAGTTCGAGCGGCTGACCCGGCGACGTCCACGCTTATTGCGTGTAATTGATGCACTTCGGTTGCATTGGTGTTCACCCGAGTTCGTGCTTCTGGGGGTGGGCGGAAAGGTGGCGGCCTTTGCGGCTCGTCCGGCGGCTGTGGTTGTCGGCTCGATGCCTGCGGCCTCCTGTTGGTTGTCGGTTTCATTCTGGTTATCTGGAAAGAGATGAGCAAACGGACGCTTTGATTAGTGTTGGCAACGTCTATGGTTGCACTACATTGGTGCTAGGTGGCTCGGAGTTAGAGTCCGTGGGCTCGGTAGAGATCGCGTTAGCGGCTACTCAAGTTTAGGATTCGGTTGGCAGCTGCTTTAGATCTTGCAGATGCACATGAATGGTACGCCCACCCGGTGCGTTCGGATTCACGAGTTCAACTGTATTGGTCGACTTGAACTTTCTGACGATATATGGGCCAGAATATTTCGGAGCAAGCTTCTGTGCAAAGTTGTTTACTGCGGAAGAGAGCGGATGATCTCTTTTGAGTACTTTCTCGCCGATAAGTGGCTTCCATGGTCGTCTGCGCAAATCGTAGTATTTCTTCTGGCGTGTTGCTGCGGTAGACAAGTTGCGAGAAACTTCTTGCCAAAGCTCCGTGAGTGTCGGCACGGTGGTGGCTTCTTCGTCGGGCACGTTCCCTTCTTTGCGGATTTGTTTCGGTGTAGCTGGTGTGTACCCGAAGTTTATCTCAGCTTCTGATGTTTTTGTCGAGTCGTGTTGTGATGTATTTATCGCGAAAGCTATCTCGGCTAGTTGGTGGTCCCAGGTCCGATTATCGGCCTTTGCTCGTTGGGCGATCATAGTTTTCACGACTCTGTTGGTGCGCTCGGTTGGGTTCTCGTGTGGAGCGTAAATGGCGGTGAAACGATGTTGAATTCCATGGCTCTCCAGGAACTGTGTAAGCGGCTTGCCGATGAATTGCTTCCCGTTGTCGGTAAGGAATACGTTAGGACAACCAAACCGGTATATCACGCGTTCTCGTAGCGCCTTTATAACACTGGCGGTGGTTGCATTCCGGACTGGCACGAGTTCCACCCACTTGGAGAACTTATCCGTGAGCACTAGCAAGCACGAGTTGCCATTTGTTGAGCGTGGTAGTGGGCCTACAAAGTCTGCCGTTACAACTTCCCATGGTCGTGAGCATTGCATGGTGACCATCATCCCGGCAGGTCGTCGCTGGTCTATCTTATATTCGGCACATGGTTGACATCGACGAACATACTTGAGCGCATCCCTATGCATCCCAGGCCAATAGTACCCTTCTTGTATGCGTTTGAGTGTTTTGTGTACACCCAGGTGACCGCCGGTGCTGGCGTCGTGATTTTCTTTCAGGACTTCGAGTCGACGGTGCTCCGGTACGCATAGTTTCCAGCGTGGTGACCTGGATAGCGTATTGCGTGGGGCGATGTGCCGAAAGAGCCGGCCATCGATAAGTTGGTAATCGGGATGTTTCGTTGGTTGATCGTGTACCTGGCGCGTACGTCTTTCATACCATCTATCCGGTTGATCATGGACGGCATGCAAAAGTTCCGCATTGCCTTCTTGGTTTTTCAGTGGGCATCTGGATAGCGCGTCGGCGACTACGTTGAGGGTACCTTTGCGATACTCGTTGTCGAAGTCAAACTGTTGTAGCTCTAGGGCCCACCTTGCGAGTCTTCCGGATGGGTTCTGCAGGGTGTGAAGCCATTTGAGCGAATGATGGTCGGTGATTACGGTGAAATGATAGCCCTCCAGGTATGGTCGCATTTTCCTTATACCCCACAATACGGCTAGGCACTCCTGTTCGGTGGCGGAGTATCGCTTCTCCAATTCTGTCAAGCTGCGACTGGCGTATGCTACAACCCGTTCTTGGTCCGAATGGCGTTGAAATAGTACCACGCCTAGTCCTTCTCCGCTGGCGTCAGTCTGCAGACAGAAAGGCCTCTCGAAGTCAGGGCACCCCAGGATGGGTGCACTGGTTAGTTTTTCCTTTAGCGCCTGGAATGCTTCTTCTTGTTCGGCACCCCATGACCAACGCTGGTTCTTTTTCAATAAACGGTTCAGTGGTGCTGATATTGTGGCGAAGTCTGCTACGAAACGTCGGTACCACGAGGCTGCTCCCAGGAAACTGCGTAGTTCTCGGATGGTGGTAGGTGCTGCCATGTCGCTAATGGCTGCCACCTTAGCCGGGTCGGTGTGAATACCCTCGTTGCTGACTACATGGCCCAAGTAATGGAGGCGTTGCTGCACGAACTTGCTCTTCTCAAAGTTGATCTGCATGCGGTTTTGTTGAAGGCGCGTGAACACTGCTTGCAAATAGTCCAAGTGCCCTTCGAAAGAGTTTCCCAGTACAATGATGTCGTCCAGATAGGCGAAGACCTTCGGCTGTAGTTCTGATCCCAGGACGGTGTCTAAGGCTCGCTGGAATGTTGCTGGCGCCGAATGCATGGAATAAACCTCTCCCCGGTACGGTAAATGCGGTGTACGGGCGTGAGCGGGGGTGTAGCGGAATCTGCCAGTAGCCGTTCTTCAGGTCGATGGTCGAGATAAACCGAGCTTCCTTCAACTGGTCTAGGATTGCGTTTATTTGGGGGAGTGGGTATGCGTCTGGTATACTTGCTGCGTTAAGTTGCCGGTAGTCGATACACATTCGCCAACTTCCTTGTTTCTTTCGCACTAAGACGATGGGCGAGCTGTAAGCGCTGTTAGAGACTTCGATGCGGCCGGTTGCAATCAATTCGTTCACCTCCTGATTGATTACTTCTTGCATCGCTGGGTTGCGCGGATAATATCTCTGCTTCAATGGGCGATCGTGTTTAAGTCGAATCACATGTTCGGCGGCTGTGCTGGGGCCGGTGATCGTCGAGAACACTGCTGCGTTTTCAGTGAGGAGCGTATTCAATTGGTGATTCTCCCTTTCTGTAAGATGTTGCCTCTCGGTTAGCATCGCAAGGTGATCGGTAGGTGCCTGCGTGCTCAGGCGTGTAGCGGCTAGGGGTTGACCATCGACGGTAATAGTCAAGTCCCGTTTCCTCAGGAAATCCATGCCCAAGATGACAGGTTCCGACAGCGTCGGTAAAGCGGATACGAGTAGATGCGTCGTCTTCTTACCCAGCTCGATGGTAACGGTGTACATTTCCGTGCTAGGTATATACGTCCGGTTAGCTAGCTGAATGCGACGGGTCTGGCGTTTGGCTTTAATCCTGTGGTTGTCTAGATGACGCTGGAGTTCCTTACCGATGTATGTGAGCGTGGCTCCGGTGTCCACCAGAGCTTCGACCTGCATGCCCGCAATAGTAATGGGCAGATAATAACGACTATCTTGCTTCCATTCTGGGTACGGAAGCGTTGTTTTGCGTGCTGCTGTGCTGGGTTCGGGCGGAGTGGCTCGCACTGCCACATGTGTAGGGCAATTGCAGTCCCGCGACATGGTTCCGTCGAGTCCGCAGCGAGAGCAAAATATTCGCTGCTGGTTGCGACATTGGTGTCTTCGGTGTCCCGGCTGCTTGCATCGGCAACAAACTTTCTCGCGGCAATACTTATTACTTACCGCCGTCAAACAGTGATTGGTGTTTCTCGTTTGCCTGGTCTCCTCGCCTTTCAGCAACTCGAACTCTTCCGTTAATTCGAGTAGTTCGTCCACGCTGTTGAAATCGCTCCGACGGACATATAAGCGATATTCCACCCTTAGACCGTCATATATACGCTCGGTGTGATCTTCATCGCGAAGTTTCGGGTGCTGGCGAATAAGCGTCTGGATGGCCAGCACATAATCCTTTGCCTTCTCTCTGGGAAATTGCTTGCGCTGATGGATGGTTTCTTCCAGATGTGCGAGGTGTCGTTTCGGTAAAAAGAACCGTTCAGCCTCGTAACGAAAGTCGTCCCACGTGTTGATGGTGTTGCGTTTTACTCGAAACCATTGCAGCGCTTTGTCCTGCAGAATTTCCGGCATCGTGGCGAGAAGCTGGTTGTTTGCTATAGAGTAGCATTCTGCTAGCTCTTCGCATCGCTCCAGAAAGTCGTGTAAATTTTCGCGACCGCTGTAGCGTATGTTCCATCGCCGCACGGAGTTTATAACCTCCAAATCCGGCACTCTTGCAGCTGAGGTTATGTCGCCACGTGTTGCTACCGCTTTGTGTGGGATTCTTACCGTGGTGGTTGGAACGAGTATGGTGGCGTTACCTTCCTCCTTCATCTCCCTTTCTAAAGCTTGCACTAGGTCCTCCGTGGATTTATGGTGGCGCTTTGCACGGATGCAGGCGCTCAGCTCGCTACGGAGGTCTGCTACGGTGCGCCCTTCGACAGCGATGTGGTGTCGTCTGCACTCGGTGACTAATCGGTCCTTCTTCAGCCAGTAAATCCAACTGGTCGTGTCCGTCTCAAGCGTTAGAGCCTTCATCGCTGGAGTACTGCGATGCTTACGATTGTGTGGGGGGCGCGGCGAACCTGATTCATGAGCGTTGGTGACCGTTTCATGTTTTTCACTATCACTCACAAAGTCAGGTCCCTGCTCGGGCGCCATTTGTAATGGGGTTTCTTCCATAGCTGAGGTATGCTCAGCCGCTCCAGGGTCAGCCTTGGGACCCGCAAACCCTTAGCAAATAAAAGATCTAATTAAATAGATGAAGTGTCCACACCCCCCTTTCAGTGGACAGCCAGACCAGCGTGATGTATACAGTGACGATGAAGAAAACGGCGGTGATGAAAACGGCGATGATGAAAACGGATGAAATTAGCGTGCCAGGCGTTAAAGCTTGTTGAGTCTGGCACGGCGATGAAAACGGCGGTGATGAAAACGGCGATGATGAAAACGGATGAAATTAGTTTGTCAGGCGTTGACGTTTGTTGAATCGGGTACGGCGATGAAAACGGCGGTGATGAAAACGGCGATGATGAAAACGGATGAAATTAGCGTGCCAGGCGTTAAAGCTTGTTGAGTCTGGCACGGCGATGAAAACGGCGATGATGAAAACGGATGAAATTAGTTTGTCAGGCGTTGACGTTTGTTGAATCGGGTAGTGTTCTCCGGGGCTCCTCTGCGAAGGACAGATATAATTGTCAGCGAACTGTGTTGGTTGACCTCCGGCTAGCAACTGTCTTGCACTCTCCTTACATTACCTGTCGTCTGTTAGTCACGTTAGTTTTTATAACGGTCCGTAAGCAGCGGTACTGATGCCACGTGCTTTCGACGCGGCTACCGGGAGTGCAATCGCGAGCATTGGCATCACCCAGCGGTGATGCCTTTGCTGCGCAAGGCACGCATTCCCCCAACTACCGGGCAGTGCCATCGCGAGCACTGGCATCACCCGGCGGTGATGCCTTTTCTGCGCGAGGCCTGCGATCCCTCAACTACTGGGCAGGGCCATCGCGAGCACTGGCATCACCCGGTGGTGATGCCTTTTCTGCGCGAGGCCTGCGCATTCCCCCAACTACCGGGCAGTGCTATCGCGAGCACTGGCATCACCCGGCGGTGATGCCTTTTCTGCGCGAGGCCTGCGATCCCCCAACTACTGGGCAGGACCATCGTGAGCACTGGCATCACCCGGCGGTGATGCCTTTTCTGCGCGAGGCCTCCCCATACTGTCTACTTCTACTTTTATATACAGCGCTACCTATTTCTACTATTGTTACACTTACCCTGCCTGTCGCTGCCGATGGCGACCGTCCTCGCCGGAGTGCTGGAAGCAGAGATAAAGAGATCCCCAACTCTCCTGTCACTGGAAATGTGAGAGCCGCTCACCTACCGAACTTTGACAGTTGACTGGATTGGGTAGGTCTTGACGTTTTGCTATTGGAATGACTGGAACGGCCAGATTGAAATTATATCAAAATATATGTGAACGGAGGAATTTGTTGCTGCCGTTGAAGATCACTAATAAAAATGTAAAACAATGAAAATCAAAGAAAATGCGAAACTTAAATATATTTCATTAAACCTTTTTCAATTTCATTCATATTAGTATTGATTTTCAGTTACCAATGATTAAAACATTTATTAATTGAGAACTAACAGGCTTAATTCACCTTATTAAGTATTGAAACATTTAAAGTCAGTTGTTTTAATATGCTATAAAATAATAAAAATTAATTTAAATAGTTTCGCCATTTATTAAAAGTCCAATATGTAATAATTTGCAATCGTAACAAATGTTGGGTGTTTTAATTTAAATGCCCAAAAAATCGTATTTTGTTCGATCTGGCCATAATGGAAAATGTTATAAAAAACGCTTATTTTGAGGCGCTCTTACACTGGAATAAGTTGGGCATCCCATTATCCCTGGCTGGAAGAAATGATCGCACTCGATGTGAAGTGCTTGCTTATATAGCAGCACAGCGCAGCTTTCGTCACCGTAGCGAGGTAAGTATGCGTATGGTGCGTTAGGACGCCTCCTGAAAATGATGTAAAATCGTAGTTTTTCTATACAATTTTCACTAATTATTATAAAATTTATGTATTTTTACGCATGGAGTGACTCCATGTTTATTATTTTTATTATTTCAATAAATTAAAGTAGAAATCCACTTTATTTAAATAATAAAAACACTTAAAATTAAAAATTGTATATGTATCGGTAATAATGCATACAAGTAGTTGAAGTACCAAGATAACCCAACCAACCATTTATTCAAGACCCCCTAAATATAAAATTGGACTTTCATCGCGCGATTTTTTACTCCAAATTTTGAATATATTTTCAAAAAAATATATTACATTGAAACAAGCGCCGCAGGCGAAAATTTGGAATAAAAAATCGCGCGATTTTATATTCCAAATTTTCATTATATTTTCAGTATAATATATTACATTGAAACAAGCGCCGCAGTATATAAGACCTACCATTTTGATTCGTTGGGTTATTACTGTCTTCCTTTAGTGCTTATTTTCTTCGTCGTTTGACAGTTCATATTCAGTAATTTTGCTTACATTTCAAGGAACAGTATAACACGTAATTGAAAGCTCTTTTATTTATTAAATTGTACATAAAATTGTGACTTAAAATTCATAATTTATCATTAAATCAATTAAATATATTTCAAAGAATGTGTGTTTGTTAAATTGGTTTAATTTTTTGCAAGCAGTGCAACAAAAACTTCAAAACAAGAGAGCCATTGTTTGAGCAAATATGAAAATGTGCGTTTTTTGCTTACTTATATCTAAAAAACAAATTAACATTTAACAATAAATTTACATTTAAGCCAAAGTTTAATTCATTGGCTATCCGTGCAATATAAACTTAAAAAAATCCGTGCACGCATTTAAGAGAAATAAGCAGTGAAAATGAGATACTAAACTAAACCCAACCCTATAATTGGATAATGAATCAAAATTCACGTAAAATTTCTCAAGAGTTTTTGAGAATTAAAATCCTTTTATATATTTTTTTTTTGGGATGCGTGTTTATTTGATATTTTCAAATAGTTCACTTCACAATCAACCAATTGCCTGTCCTTCGAATACTTCACTTCTCCAAAAATTGCGACGGCGAGATAGCGAGAAAAAGGGGATAAAACAGTTGGAATGTTAGTAGGTATGTATGTATGTACAAAAAGGAGGTAAGTACAATTCATTTCGTTAACTTATGGTAATATGTAGTATGTATGATGAGTATATTTAACATTATTAGGGTAAGTACAATGAAAGGAAAACTTTATAATTCAAATATAAATAAATAAAAGTAATTAATTTCAATTTCATGTTTTATTTTCATTTTAGGTTAAACATATATAAGTCGCTTGACGCAACACCGGCCACCTTGACAGGATCAGGATCCTTCAACATACATGGGAAGTAATGCGTTTTATGAATTGAGCGCTTAATGGTGGCCGCCTTGGTTGCCACGTCTGCCACTCGTACCTTGCGGTCTTGGCCTTCGACGGTTGCGACGACGCGTCCGATTACCCTCTGCTGCGGCGGCACGTTGTCTTCGTGAACGAGTACTGGATCGTCTGGCTGCAGGTTGCGTTTGGGGTGCAGCCATTTGTTGCGCTCCTGAAGACTTATTAGATATATTTTGGACCACTGTTGCCAAAACTGTTGCTTGAGACAGCAAACAAGTTGCCATCTCTCGCAGCAACGAATTGGGTCCATTGGCACTTGTGCTGGTAGCAGTACTCACAGAGGATAACCGATTAAAAGGTGCGCTGGAGTTAGTGCTTCTCCGGCGTTGAGGTCCTGGCTCAACGGTGTTAGGGGACGCGAATTCAAAATGGCCTCCACTTCGGCCAGTAGCGTTGAGAGCTCTTCCGTCGTTAATAGAGCGTTGCCAAGTGCGTGAACGATCAGATGCTTGGCGGACTTCACGGCCGCCTCCCACAATCCGCCGAAGTGCCGCACCCTGGGTGGTATAAAGCCGATGCTGAATCCTTCTTCGGCTGCGAACCTCATTAGTTCTGGGGCTCTCACTAAAAACGCCTCCTTCAGCTCGCGCAGCATGCGGTCGACGCCGACAAAGTTGGTTACGTTGTCGCTGAATATTTTCTATGGCATCCATCGGCGACGAATGAACCTTTTGAGGACGAAAATAAAGGAATTAGTAGATAGGTCCGAAACTAGTTCTAAATGTACTGCTTTTGAAGTGAAGCAAACGAAAACTGCTATATAAGTCTTTACGTGTGGTCGACCACGTATTTTTAACGTTGTATATATGGGACCACAAAAATCTACGCCACATACAAGAAAGAGTCGCAACGCTCGAAGTCTTTCAACTGACAAATTTCCCATTATTTGGGCTTGCAACTTCGGCTTGTAACGAAAGCAGTGTGTACAATTTCTTACGGTTCTACTACAAGCTTCTCTGGCATTAATTAGCCATATGTGTTATCGAAGAAGCGCAAACAACGCTTTTTTCCCAGCGTGGTGATTTCGAAAGTGCAGGAACCGTAAATAAGTGATAACGAAATGCTAATTTTTATTTAGTAATAATGGGAATTTGGCATCGAATGGGAGAGGTGCATTTAATAGGCGACCACCTCTCTTGTTCTTTACTGGCGTAGACACCGCTTACGCGATTATAGCCGAGTCAACAACAGCGCGCCAGTCGTTTCTTCTCTTCGCTACGTGGCGCCAATTGGATATTCCAAGCGAGGCCAGGCCCTTCTCCACTTGGTCCTTCCAACGGAGTGGAGGTCTTCCTCTTCCTCTGCTTCCGGCGGCGGGTACTGCGTCGAATACTTTCAGAGCTGGAGTGTTTTCATCCATCCGGACAACTTGACCTAGCCAGCGTAGCCGCTGTCTTTTAATTCGCTGAACTATGTCAATGTCGTCGTATATCTCGTACAGCTCATCGTTCCATCGAATGCGATATTTGCCGTGGCCAACGCGCAAAGGACCATAAATCTTTCGCAGAACCTTTCTCTCGAAAACTCTTAAGTTCGACTCATCGGTTGTTGTCATCGTCAAGGCCTCTGCACCGTATAGCAGGACGGGAATTATGAGTGACTTATAGACTTTGGTTTTTGTTTGTCTAGAGAGGACTTTGCTTCTCAATTGCCTACTTAGTCCGAAGTAGCACCTGTTGGCAAGAGTTATCCTGCGTTGGATTTCCAGGCTGACATTGTTGGTGGTGTTTACGCTGGTTCCAAGATAGACGAAATTATCTACAACTTCAAAGTTATGACTGTCAACAGTGACGTGAGTGCCAAGTCGCGAGTGCGATGACTGTTTGTTTGATGACAGGAGATATTTCGTCTTGCCCTCGTTCACTACCAGACCCATTTCTTTTGCTTCGTTGTCCAGTCTGGAGAAAGCAGAACTAACGGCGCGGGTGTTGAGGCCGATGATATCAATATCATCGGCATACGCCAGCAGTTGTACACTCTTATAGAAGATGGTACCTTCTCTGTTGAGTTCTGCAGCTCGAACTATTTTCTCCAGAAGCAGGTTGAAAAAGTCACACGATAGGGAATCGCCTTGTCTGAAACCTCGTTTGGTATCGAACGGCTCGGAGAGGTCCTTCCCGATTCTGACGGAGCTTTTCGTGTTGCTCAACGTCAGCTTGCACAGCCGTATTAGTTTTGCGGGGATACCAAATTCAGACATCGCGGCATAAAGGCAGCTCCTTTTCGTGCTGTCGAAAGCAGCTTTGAAATCGACGAAGAGGTGGTGTGTGTCGATTCTCCTTTCACGGGTCTTTTCCAAGATTTGGCGCATCGTGAATATCTGGTCGGTTGTTGATTTACCAGGTCTAAAGCCACACTGATAAGGTCCAATCAGTTTGTTGACGGTGGGCTTTAGTCTTTCACACAATACGCTCGACAGAAACTTATATGCGATGTTGAGGAGGCTAATCCCACGGTAGTTGGCGCAGATTGTGGGGTCTCCTTTTTTGTGGATTGGGCATAGCACACTTAAATTCCAATCGTTGGGCATACTTTCGTCCGACCATATTTTGCAAAGAAGCTGATGCATGCACCTTATCAGCTCTTCGCCGCCGTGTTTGAATAGCTCGGCCGGCAATCCATCGGCCCCTGCCGCTTTGTTGTTTTTCAGGCGGGCAATTGTTATTCGAACTTCTTCGTGGTCGGGCAATGGAACGTCTGCTCCATCGTCATCGATTGGGGTATCGGGTTCGCTTTCTCCTGGTGTTGTGCTTTCACTGCCATTCAGCAGGCTGGAGAAGTGTTCCCTCCATAATTTAAGTATGCTCTGGGCATCGGTGGCTAGATCACCTTGGGGGGTTCTACAAGAGTACCACCTACTTGGATTAATTTAAAGGAAAGCGACATATCCGAGTACTCATGCAAAAACGGGCTGAGTTTTTGCAAGTTTACGGGTAGCGTCGCGCCTTTAGTCAGTTTTTGGATTTCACTCGCAAACTCAGAATGTTGAATCACCTGGACAAGTTTCAAAAAACTCAAGTTTAATTCGTCTGTCGTCAGAGCTCTTCCCACAGTAGGCATTTTTGGTCGTCTGATCCATCGTAATAAATATGCGACCACACACGAAGCAACTTTTGATGAGAAGAGAATTTTTCTGTCAGCTCCATTATTGTGTTATATTTCACATTTGCAGAAAATGTGACAGCGTTTTTCTTCTTCTCTTAGGCTTCGTTTTTTGGCAGAGCTGGAAGTGAGCGTTAATTGGCCATAAAGCGGAGTCTTCTAGGAGGAACTGTGGACCGCCAAACCATATAGAATTATTCAATTCGTCCACGTTACAACCCCTAGACACTTGATCCGCAAGATTTTATTTTATTGGCACATGTCGCCACTGTACATTGTCAGTCAATTCTTGGATTTCGGACACTCTATTTGCGACAAAGGTTTGTAATGAAGATGAATGCGTATTTACCCAGTGCAATACAATTTCAGAGTCTGTCCAAAACATAATTTTCTCGAATCGTCGACTCAACATTGGTACAACTCATCACCATAATTTGGCAAGAAGATGTGCTGCCGAGAGCTCGAGACGCGGAGGAGACTTGGTCTTCAGCGGAGCCAATCTAGACTTTGCAGTAAGCAGCATACATTTGACACCACTAGCAGATTGGCTTCGTATGTATATACAGCATCCGTACGCTCTTATTGAAGCATCGGATTTGGCATGTAGCAGTCGACTCTAGGTTTACATACCGAGGAATGCTAATTGACGAGAGCTGCAGTAGGTTGGCTTTGAAATTCTGCCAGCTAATGGCGAGGCGCAATGAAATCAACTCAAAGCTGTTGCAATAAGATTTTTGCTTTGGTAACTAGTGGGGCTAATAATCCAAGAGGATCGAAAAGGCGAGCACAGACTTATGTATGCTTCGTTTAGTAGCTCGCAGATCATGAAAATTGGGACTCAAAACAAATCGAAACAAATCCTCTTTCGGCAACCAATGGATTCTTAGTGTTTTAGTTGAATTTTTGTCATTGAAGCTTAATGACTTTTCAGTGCAATCACTTCGTTAAGGTGAATCCTGCCGAGTTTAATATTTTAATTATTTCACTTCCTATAAGATCGAGAGACTCAAAATTTTCAGATCCTGTCAATAAGTCATCGACATAAAAGTCTGAGTACAATTCTTCTTGGATGGTTGAGTCTACCATCAAAAGTTCATTCAATGAAATTTGAGATGAAGTACGACTCGAAGCGTGAAAAACAACACGTAATTTGGTTGTTGTGCTTTCCGGTCTTAAGACCCATTTATGCGGAACGAAATAGTGTGGCTCACTCGGGATCTTATTGTTTGTTAGGCCCATGTGACCCAGCGCTCTGTATTCATTCATTAAGTTCAGATACATTTTACGAAGTTCTGGATCTTTCAACGTTCTTCTCTCCGGGGCCTGAAACCGCCGAACTGCGGTTTCATAAGAGTGACGGAGTAACTTACGGTCAGCTTTAAATGGCATTCTGACTTGAAGCCGTCCTGAAGGCAATACTTGAGTTGTTTTCACGCAAACTTTTCACACTCTTTTTGCTCTTGTAAGAATTTGATTTCATTCCTTTCTAAAGGCCAAAACTTTTGGACCACCGAATTAATTGACATCAAGTCATCTTCAGATTGGCATAATATGCTAATTGCAGAAGGAGGAGGACTTAGATTGCTGGAATTTTTGCCAGGCACAACCCACCCTAAGAGGGTTTTCTGTAGCGTTGGTTGATTAGGTCCACTTTTAATTTAGCCAACCGCTAACAAATCGAAAAGGGTTCTGCACCCAATAAGATATCGATCTCTTTTGATTTATGGAATTCTGGATCCGCCAATTTAATATTGTGCGAAATTTTCCAGCCATTAACCTTTATGTTATGGTCTGGATGATTAGCCGAAATGCAACACATTATCCATGTGCCAAGTCCTCCGTCATAAAGTTGGCTCTCGCAGGCAAATATTCACCATAACTGGTCCTCACTTGAATAACAGCTGTTGCCATCATTACCCGATCCGGCATACTCGCTGTATGCATGGCATATGTGGTTGATGGTTGTGGATGAGATGCAGCGGGGAAGGAAACCGGGTACTGGTGTAGCAATGTGTGATGCGATCGATTGCATACACGACATCGATCCGCTTTACACTTGGTCACAGTATGCCTCTTACGCAAGCAATTTATGTATAAGACACCGATTTCACAAACTCGAACCTCTGTTGTACAGGAAGAGCCTTGAAAGTGGGACAGGCAGTTAAAGCGTATTCCTTCGGCTTGCATTTTTGACAAGTCGGCTGCTTTGCATCTGCAGCAACTAAAGCAGATTTTGACCTGCTCATGTGTGGCTGCTTCATGTGGCTCATGCTGGTTGTGGCTCCGGATTTCGTCCTCGAACAAGATGCTCCTTCCGCTGCTAACTGCTGAAACCTTCTATTTAAAGTTGCTTCGCAATCATTCCATAATGGTAAGTGATCGTAGTCAAGTTGGTCTTCCCACTTGGATCGGGTGGCAGAGTCAACCTTTGTCATAACCATATGTATTATAATGGCGTTTGTTATTTGCTTCTCATCGCCCAGAGACAGCAAAGAGTCATAAATAGCAGACACTTCATCAATCATTGATCGCAATGAAGGCGCGGATGGCTTTGGGATGATTGGCAGCTCAAAAAGTTTAGATATTGTATTGAAAAATATCAAACATGTATTATCATAAACTTCTTTTAGACTTGCCAACGCTTTCGGGTAATTTTCATCCGACATCTGAAACGCTTTTACTGTTCCCAGAGCCTCTCTAGATAGACAGTTTACCAATTGGTTAAATTTTTCTATATCTGGGATATTTGGATCATTATAAACCAAGCTCTCAAACAAACTGATAGAATTTTCAAACTCTGAATATTCTTCCTTGAATTTCGGCAAATTTATTTTAGGGAGCCTTGAGCTGTGTTTCGGCAATTGGCGTTCTATTTTTGGCCAAAATATTTTTAATTATTGATTTCGTTTTAACAATTATGTCCTCTAACTTCCCTCGGGCCATGTCGTCTTCATAAATTTCTTCAATTTTAGATTGGCATTTCATTAGCTTTTTACTATGTGAGTTTAATATGACGAGCCGACATTTCAATTCAATTGGATCTAACGACATGGGTTTTTCTAAAAGACCCGTCTTTATTCGCAAAATACTATTTTTCGCCATCGTCCTTTGATGCTTTAATGACTTTAAGGCGATCAACTCCTAACTTGGGGAGAGGTTGGCGATAGTTGGCTTTGGCTTGCTCATTTTTGCTTGTTTCAATTAAATTTCCGAAAAAAAAGACTACAAACGATGGCAACAGATATATCAAGAATCGATAACGAAAACGAAAAAAATATATATGTATTTTATAGGAAGGGAACATAGAAGCGGACAGAAGTACGAATAATTACATCCCTGACGGATTGACCGAACTTGATGAAACTAATAAAACGGACACACGGGCAAGAACAGAACGACAACGACAGTCAAAATTGATCAGCGCCGCGAGCTAGTCGCAATATTTAAAAGTTAAGATTATTAAAACCTATGTATGTATATTATACAGAAACTAAAATGTAAAACTAAAATTATTTTAAAACCAAACTTTGTGAAGGTGAATTACATAAATAAAACAAACAAATAGTACAATTATTATATATAAAAACATTTTCTACATATATATCGATTCCCAAATATACGAAAGCCAAACCAATAGCAATAAAGGTTGGCAATAAATATATTTGAAATCGGTTAGGGAGAGCTAAAAACTGAAAGTGTGCGTTTGCAGTTTTATTATTATTGTTTTTTGTTCGCACCATTTTCAATAATTCGCACTCGTTACCAGGTGGGTCGGCTGTTTGCCGACGCTTACGCCCCTCTGGCACAAGATGCAGAGGCAGCTCATTGCCACGACGACTTAACCCATTTACAACCAAGGTGTCAAAAAATAAGTTTATTTAAAATTTTCAGTTTTTTATTGATTTATACCATCGCAGAGATGAACAAAAAAAAATTTTTTTTTTTTTTTCTTACATATACGAAAATTTTGCTGTACCCACACGAGTACAATGGTCAAAAGTGTATAAATATTTAAGAGTGGGCTATTTTAAAACAATCGCGTTCCACGAAAAAGCAGTACCACATAGCTCGCAAATCCACCTGATTCGTTTATGACAGACTCTGCACCTAAGAGGCTTGAGGATTCTCTTTGGAAAATGTGCTCCTCCAGCTGTAGAAACACTTGGAGCTAACGCGCGAGTTATATCTCAGGTTACGGCTGACGACATGCAGTTGTGCACCACATCGCATGATCAGCCAGTACGTGACCAAAACAGCAGAATCAGCATATTTTGAGTCTGTTGGAATGTGCGGTATACCCACACACTTAGGCAGACTCGAGTTGCTGATCTGATGGCAGAGTCAGTCTGATTCTTGCAACAGAATAGCAAGCATTATTTTAATTATATAACTGGCGCAGTCGAGGCGAGCCGTGGAAAAAAAAAAATTAAAAATTGAAAAATAGTGTCAATATCCAACAAATATATTCAATTTGCCGTCACTAGAAGAAAATCAAAAATTTTTGCGAGCAAAGTCCATAAATCAACAAGGAGATTAAATTTTTCCAGCTAATTGAACTTTAAATTATTGAAGTGCCTAAAGCAGACTGCGATGCAAGATCTACATATATTGAACTGATAACTTAAATAAGTGCCGAAGGTCTTATTCAGAAAAAACATAACAACCATAACATAACACAGCAGCTACATATTACAAGCTTCAGCTTCAATAGCAGCATCACCGAAAACGACAGCGGCAGATACAGCAAAAGCAACCATTCCTATTCAGCAAATAAAAATATAAAAAACAACAAAGTCAACAAAGCCAACAATAACCATACCAGGAGAAACAGCAAAGACAAGACAACAATAGCAACAACAGGAGGAGCAGCCAGCAGCAACAGCAGTAAGAATATACAATTATAGAAAAACATTTTGTCAAAAGCAAATATTTTATAAGTTGTGATTTAGAAAAAAAAATTTGTTATTATTAATCTTAATCTGAATTAAATTATATTTAAAACACACCAAGTATAATGGCAGAACAAATAGAATTATTAACTCGATGCTTAGCATCTTTAACTCAAATAACTGCGCAAAATGCAGCCAATAACCAATTGTCAATTAGGCAAAGAATAGAAAAAGATTTGCAATATTTGGCTCCCTTCGAAGGGAATGTGAAAAAATTGCCGTCCTTCGCGCTCTGTATTCATTCATTAAGTTCAGATACATTTTACGAAGTTCTGGATCTTTCAACGTTCTTCTCTCCGGGGCCTGAAACCGCCGAACTGCGGTTTCATAAGAGTGACGGAGTAACTTACGGTCAGCTTTAAATGGCATTCTGACTTGAAGCCGTCCTGAAGGCAATACTTGAGTTGTTTTCACGCAAACTTTTCACACTCTTTTTGCTCTTGTAAGAATTTGATTTCATTCCTTTCTAAAGGCCAAAACTTTTGGACCACCGAATTAATTGACATCAAGTCATCTTCAGATTGGCATAATATGCTAATTGCAGAAGGAGGAGGACTTAGATTGCTGGAATTTTTGCCAGGCACAACCCACCCTAAGAGGGTTTTCTGTAGCGTTGGTTGATTAGGTCCACTTTTAATTTAGCCAACCGCTAACAAATCGAAAAGGGTTCTGCACCCAATAAGATATCGATCTCTTTTGATTTATGGAATTCTGGATCCGCCAATTTAATATTGTGCGAAATTTTCCAGCCATTAACCTTTATGTTATGGTCTGGATGATTAGCCGAAATGCAACACATTATCCATGTGCCAAGTCCTCCGTCATAAAGTTGGCTCTCGCAGGCAAATATTCACCATAACTGGTCCTCACTTGAATAACAGCTGTTGCCATCATTACCCGATCCGGCATACTCGCTGTATGCATGGCATATGTGGTTGATGGTTGTGGATGAGATGCAGCGGGGAAGGAAACCGGGTACTGGTGTAGCAATGTGTGATGCGATCGATTGCATACACGACATCGATCCGCTTTACACTTGGTCACAGTATGCCTCTTACGCAAGCAATTTATGTATAAGACACCGATTTCACAAACTCGAACCTCTGTTGTACAGGAAGAGCCTTGAAAGTGGGACAGGCAGTTAAAGCGTATTCCTTCGGCTTGCATTTTTGACAAGTCGGCTGCTTTGCATCTGCAGCAACTAAAGCAGATTTTGACCTGCTCATGTGTGGCTGCTTCATGTGGCTCATGCTGGTTGTGGCTCCGGATTTCGTCCTCGAACAAGATGCTCCTTCCGCTGCTAACTGCTGAAACCTTCTATTTAAAGTTGCTTCGCAATCATTCCATAATGGTAAGTGATCGTAGTCAAGTTGGTCTTCCCACTTGGATCGGGTGGCAGAGTCAACCTTTGTCATAACCATATGTATTATAATGGCGTTTGTTATTTGCTTCTCATCGCCCAGAGACAGCAAAGAGTCATAAATAGCAGACACTTCATCAATCATTGATCGCAATGAAGGCGCGGATGGCTTTGGGATGATTGGCAGCTCAAAAAGTTTAGATATTGTATTGAAAAATATCAAACATGTATTATCATAAACTTCTTTTAGACTTGCCAACGCTTTCGGGTAATTTTCATCCGACATCTGAAACGCTTTTACTGTTCCCAGAGCATCTCTAGATAGACAGTTTACCAATTGGTTAAATTTTTCTATATCTGGGATATTTGGATCATTATAAACCAAGCTCTCAAACAAACTGATAGAATTTTCAAACTCTGAATATTCTTCCTTGAATTTCGGCAAATTTATTTTAGGGAGCCTTGAGCTGTGTTTCGGCAATTGGCGTTCTATTTTTGGCCAAAATATTTTTAATTATTGATTTCGTTTTAACAATTATGTCCTCTAACTTCCCTCGGGCCATGTCGTCTTCATAAATTTCTTCAATTTTAGATTGGCATTTCATTAGCTTTTTACTATGTGAGTTTAATATGACGAGCCGACATTTCAATTCAATTGGATCTAACGACATGGGTTTTTCTTAAAGACCCGTCTTTATTCGCAAAATACTATTTTTCACCATCGTCCTTTGATGCTTTAATGACTTTAAGGCGATCAACTCCTAACTTGGGGAGAGGTTGGCTATAATTGGCTTTGGCTTGCTCATTTTTGCTTGTTTCAATTAAATTTCCGAAAAAAAAGACTACAAACGATGGCAACAGATATATCAAGAATCGATAACGAAAACGAAAAAAATATATATGTATTTTATAGGAAGGGAACATAGAAGCGGACAGAAGTACGAATAATTACATCCCTGACGGATTGACCGAACTTGATGAAACTAATAAAACGGACACACGGGCAAGAACAGAACGACAACGACAGTCAAAATTGATCAGCGCCGCGAGCTAGTCGCAATATTTAAAAGTTAAGATTATTAAAACCTATGTATGTATATTATACAGAAACTAAAATGTAAAACTAAAATTATTTTAAAACCAAACTTTGTGAAGGTGAATTACATAAATAAAACAAACAAATAGTACAATTATTATATATAAAAACATTTTCTACATATATATCGATTCCCAAATATACGAAAGCCAAACCAATAGCAATAAAGGTTGGCAATAAATATATTTGAAATCGGTTAGGGAGAGCTAAAAACTGAAAGTGTGCGTTTGCAGTTTTATTATTATTGTTTTTTGTTCGCACCATTTTCAATAATTCGCACTCGTTACCAGGTGGGTCGGCTGTTTGCCGACGCTTACGCCCCTCTGGCACAAGATGCAGAGGCAGCTCATTGCCACGACGACTTAACCCATTTACAACCAAGGTGTCAAAAAATAAGTTTATTTAAAATTTTCAGTTTTTTATTGATTTATACCATCGCAGAGATGAACAAAAAAAATTTTTTTTTTTTTTTTCTTACATATACGAAAATTTTGCTGTACCCACACGAGTACAATGGTCAAAAGTGTATAAATATTTAAGAGTGGGCTATTTTAAAACAATCGCGTTCCACGAAAAAGCAGTACCACATAGCTCGCAAATCCACCTGATTCGTTTATGACAGACTCTGCACCTAAGAGGCTTGAGGATTCTCTTTGGAAAATGTGCTCCTCCAGCTGTAGAAACACTTGGAGCTAACGCGCGAGTTATATCTCAGGTTACGGCTGACGACATGCAGTTGTGCACCACATCGCATGATCAGCCAGTACGTGACCAAAACAGCAGAATCAGCATATTTTGAGTCTGTTGGAATGTGCGGTATACCCACACACTTAGGCAGACTCGAGTTGCTGATCTGATGGCAGAGTCAGTCTGATTCTTGCAACAGAATAGCAAGCATTATTTTAATTATATAACTGGCGCAGTCGAGGCGAGCCGTGGAAAAAAAAAAATTAAAAATTGAAAAATAGTGTCAATATCCAACAAATATATTCAATTTGCCGTCACTAGAAGAAAATCAAAAATTTTTGCGAGCAAAGTCCATAAATCAACAAGGAGATTAAATTTTTCCAGCTAATTGAACTTTAAATTATTGAAGTGCCTAAAGCAGACTGCGATGCAAGATCTACATATATTGAACTGATAACTTAAATAAGTGCCGAAGGTCTTATTCAGAAAAAACATAACAACCATAACATAACACAGCAGCTACATATTACAAGCTTCAGCTTCAATAGCAGCATCACCGAAAACGACAGCGGCAGATACAGCAAAAGCAACCATTCCTATTCAGCAAATAAAAATATAAAAAACAACAAAGTCAACAAAGCCAACAATAACCATACCAGGAGAAACAGCAAAGACAAGACAACAATAGCAACAACAGGAGGAGCAGCCAGCAGCAACAGCAGTAAGAATATACAATTATAGAAAAACATTTTGTCAAAAGCAAATATTTTATAAGTTGTGATTTAGAAAAAAAAATTTGTTATTATTAATCTTAATCTGAATTAAATTATATTTAAAACACACCAAGTATAATGGCAGAACAAATAGAATTATTAACTCGATGCTTAGCATCTTTAACTCAAATAACTGCGCAAAATGCAGCCAATAACCAATTGTCAATTAGGCAAAGAATAGAAAAAGATTTGCAATATTTGGCTCCCTTCGAAGGGAATGTGAAAAAATTGCCGTCCTTCGTTGCGTTGGGGCAATTGACAGAGTACGTAGAGACTATGTAGGGCAGGAGAAAATATTTTTTAGGGTGATTTATGATCTAAAAATCGGTGGTTCAGCAAAAAATTTTTTGCAAACAAATCCACCTCAAGATTGGGTTAGTTGTAAAGCTAAGCTAAGGCAGCATTACAGACCTACAAAAGATCAAATGATGATCACGAAAGAAATTTCGATTCTGAAAGTAAATAGTATAGCGGAATTAAGTAAAAGATTAAACGAAATCGTGGATGATATAACAGAATATACTGCACTAAGCGAAAATGATGACCGCCATGAAATTGGCAACAGCATTCTTACAGGTGACACCGATAGTTGAAGAAGCAGGATACACCATGATCCAACTTGACGAAGTAGAGATCGTTGACGAAGTAAATATAATACTTCATATTATACATCCGAAAGAGCTAACAAGTTTGGTGGAAGAAATGGAAGAAAACATAAAACAAGCAGACTTAATTAACAAGGCACTTCTTTTTAACGAAATTAAAGTAATTAAAGCAAAAATTAGATCAATTACTCCCAAGAAAGAGGAAAGAAAGAAGAGAGGTTTAATTAATGTAGGAGGGACAATGTACAAATGGTTGTTCAGGGTAATGGACGAGGAGGACCGACAAGATATAATTAGTCATTTAAAAGTAATAGAGGGAAATTCGCACAATGCAATAACAAATATCAATAAGCAGATTATCATAAATGAGCATTTTAACGATTCAATTAATTTAATGAAAACAATAATAAAAAATGACAGGAGTAAAATTTTAGAAGAATTAAAGCAGATACAAAAGGAGGATAGAGAGCTAGCGAAATTGGTTCTTTACAATGATCAAATGAATAAATTAAGACATATAGAAGGGAAGATACATGAAGTTCAAAATAATATAGCCGCCGCTAAAAACAATTTAATACATCCGGGGATGTTAACTAAAGAAGAAATAGATAGCTTTGACATAGATTTTTATAAGCTGAAACTAGCCAAAGTAGGAGTGGTAGCTTTCAAAAATGAAGCACTTGTGTTCGCCATTCAAATACCAAAAAGTTTTTTTAAAGTATATGTAAAATTAATTATGCCTCTACCAAACAAACGAAAATTGCAAATAGATCAAGAGGATGAAAAAATTGTAACAATAAATAAAAAGCATTATAAATATGAAGATAATACGTTATTAAAAAAATTAAGATTAAGTAGGAATTGTATTTTTTTTAATGTTTGTGAATTTAAATATAATAATACTACAATAATACAAGAAATAAGTGATGATACTGTAATCATCAAGAATGCAAAAAATTTAAAACTTAAACAAAATTGTGATGACAGAGATTTTGTACTGCAAAATAACTATATATTAAATTTTGCGAATTGTGAAATTAAAATTAATGAAGAAAAATTTAGTAACAACAAAACTAAATTCATTGATAAACTGATACATCCTGTAAAAATTTTAAATCAAAGCTATGAGTCGAAAATAAAATTTGAAGATATAGTTTTAAATCATTTCAAGAATATTAAAGAAATAGAGGAACTAAAATATCATAAGAGTGTATCTTATGGTATAAGTGCCTCATTAATTATAATAATAGTAATAAGTATAATTATTATTATTATGTATTTATGTAAGCAAAAAAATGAAAAAATTAGTTTAAAAATTATAAATAAAAGAAGTCAGGAGACTTCTCAGAGTGGCTCTGGGGGAGTTATATCTCAGGTTACGGCTGACGACATGCAGTTGTGCACCACATCGCATGATCAGCCAGTACGTGACCAAAACAGCAGAATCAGCATATTTTGAGTCTGTTGGAATGTGCGGTATACCCACACACTTAGGCAGACTCGAGTTGCTGATCTGATGGCAGAGTCAGTCTGATTCTTGCAACAGAATAGCAAGCATTATTTTAATTATATAACTCGCGCTTAGAATATCTTTTCAATGTGTAGTGTCGTAGGTAGTATCGCGTAATATCACGTTGAAACTCAAGCAAATCTTTGGTACTATTATTCACGTCTTTGTACAGCTTCCAAGCGTTTACCATTGTGGAGCACATCATCGAAGTAAACAGCGGCCACCACCATTTTTTGCCTCGAATCCCAATTTTGTATGCATTTACGGCTTGATCATGTAGATCAACACCGCCCATACCGTGGTTGTAATTTGAAAGTAAATTTGGCTGAGGTATACTTATCTTTTATTGTTCCAGTTTTGACCAACGCTTTACGTATTTCAATGGTTCAACCGTATCAAAATTAGTTCCCATATTACGACATTATTGTCATTCCACTTGACAAACAATATTTTATTATTGTGGTCGTATTTGATCTCGAAATATCCTCTTGCTTGTTTTTGGAAATATTTATTTGAATTCAAAGGACATTTTTTAGTTCTATTTTCTCTTGTTGTTCCTACGGCTTTGAAGTTTTTCTCACGCAATATACGTAGAAGTTCATGACTTGTGAAAAAATTGTCAAAATAGATAATATGATCGCTTGGGTTATTTATGGTTTTTATTAGATCAAACACAACTCGAGATCCAAGGGGAAGATGTCTTGTATCACTATCAACATTTTTAGCACCACAGTAAGTATCAAATTGGTACAAGTACCCACAGCTACTGGTCAGCATCCAATTTTTAAATCCGAATCTTACGGGCTTTCCTTTGATGAATTGTTTCGCTGAATGATGGCCAAAATATTTTACCATTGCCTCGTCAATTGAAAGCTTTTCGTGCATAAAACCCCACCTTTGAAACTTTTCGCATAATAGATTCGACAGTGGGCGAGTTTTTGTCATTTTATCAGACTTGTCAATTTCATTATTGTTTGTAAAATGAATGTGGCGTTTTATTTCCAAAAATCTGTTTTTAGAAATGTTATTGCTTACAAGAGGTGATAACGTGTCTTTATCCAATTGCCAGTACATAGATTCTCTCGGCATTGAATGGTAACCAGAGTAAAATAAAATGCCTAAAAAGACTTTTAGATCACCTTCGTCGAATTTAAATTTATGCGAATTTTTTTGAGCAGCATACAAATGCGTTTGTTCTATGATCAGCTGTACAACATCTTTATCAAACAGTGTCTCAAATACCTCAACGGGACTTTTACCATCCAAATCCATTTTCATTTTCATCTTATTTTCTATATATATAGTAGTCGAATCCATTGTCAAGTTGCATGCTTCGTTGTTCCAAATAGGGCTTACAGAACGTATTTCAGCACCCATTCTTTGTAGCTGTGTAAGCGGTATTTCATCTTCACTGTCAAAGTTTATGCTGTTATTGAATACTTCAACGCATCCGGCAACGTCACCAGGCAAGTTCATTTCATTTATGTTATCTTCATCACCTTCCTCTTCGTCAGTATTGACATCGACATCAGGAGGAATCATAACGATATCGACGTTATCTGCCTCATCATCATCCGCGATGTCAGCTAAAGCCTGTGAAAGTTGTTTATAACTCTTTCCGTAAAAACAAGAAGTGGAAATAGCCATCCTAACCAAAAGATACAATTTTTTATTTTACCTACACATTTTGCCATTGTACCTAAGCGGGTACACATCTTTTAAAAGGCACATACCTCAAATAAGAATAGGTTTATCAAATGGGGTTTTTTGTAAAATTGATCTCTTTAGTCTTATCTCACACAACACACAATTTTAAAACTAACAACTGAGAGATAGTAGCTCATCAACAGCAAAATAATGACTAAAGGCACAAAATCACACAATATGAAAAAACCGCACAGAAGTTGACGCCACAAAAAGTGCCGTTATGAATTCGCGTGAAGCGAATGTATTTTTTTGTTGTTTCTAGGAAGAAAACTATACATATGATCAAAAATTTGTATGCAAATACTTAGCATTGAGTTACGCCACATGCCTAAACTTGACGGATTTTCTGTACACAAGCGAGTACAATGGTTGTAAATGGGTTAAGCAGCAGCGGACAGACGATAGCAATGAAGTGATGGCACCAGCGGAATTATAGGAGCAGCGAAATTGGAGGAGCAGCGGCTTGGCACCAGTACTGGAGTGATGACTGCAACAAGGCGATGACAGCAGCGGCTGAATATCAACAGCCATGGCGGCAGCGGAGAGATGATAATAGCAGATTTATGGCAGCAACAGAGTTATATCAGCAGCGGAGTGATGGCAGCAGCGGAGTGACGACAGCAGCAGCGACGAGAGTTATATCAGCAGCGGAGTGATGGCAGCAGCGTAGTGACGACAGCAGCAGCGACGGGATGGCAGCAGCGGACCGATAACAGCAGCAGCGACGTGATGGCGGCAGCGGAGCGACGACAGCAACAGCGACGGGAAGGGAGCAGCGCTGTGATGATTTCAACGGATAGCGGTGGAAACGGTTTGTTTTTTTCAACGGCACTTTGGTTTTAGGAGGATGGAGTCATGTGTAGAAGTTCACGCAAGTGAGGAAAGTTCTCTGATCGCCATTCACTTGGGAGTGGCCAGAAACGATTCTTTTACATATGACTCAAGCAGCTCACGACTTCCGGTCTTTGACCAAGTATCCTCTGGGTAGCCTAAGAACATCCGTTTGAAGGCGAGCTAAAGTGAGAAGGCGAAATATTCCCTACTTAGGGTTGTGCGCTGGGTTTGGGAGCCGCCACGTAAAAAAAACACCCTCAGTGAATAGTTATAATCAGCCTCGGATGAGAGACCCCCCTTTTGATGACGACCATGGCAAACGAATTAAGGACTATGATTTGAGGGCATGCACCTGGAATATCCGGTCCCTTAATTGGGAAGGTGCCGCTGCCCAGCTGGTAGATGTCCTCGTAAAGATAAAGGCTGAGATCACCGCCGTCCAAGAAATGCGATCGACGGGACAAGGACAGAGACGAGTAGGTCCTTGTGACATTTACTACAGTGGCCATACAAAGCAGCGCAAGTTTGCTGTGGGATTCATGGTGGGAGAGAGACTCCGTCGCCGAGTACTATCATTCACTCCGGTGAATGAACGTCTACCCAAACAATCGGCATCTAAGCGAGGTTCTTCAACATATCGCTGATTTGCGCCCACGCCCCAAATGGAAGAGAAGGACGATGTGACCAAAGATGCCCTTTATGAGTGCTTGGAGCGCACTTATGAGAGATGCCCCCGACACGATGTCAAAATCGTGCTTGGCGACTTCAATGCCAGGGTGGGCAAAGAAGGTATCTTTGGCACTTCTTCTTCTTCTTTACTGGCGTAGACACCGCTTACGCGATTATAGCCGAGTCAACAACAGCGCGCCAGTCGTTTCTTCTCTTCGCTACGTGGCGCCAATTGGATATTCCAAGCGAGGCCAGGTCCTTCTCTACTTGGTCCTTCCAACGGAGTGGAGGTCTTCCTCTTCCTCTGCTTCCCGCGGCGGGTACTGCGTCGAATACTTTCAGAGCTGGAGTGTTTTCATCCATTTGGACAACATGACCTAGCCAGCGTAGCCGCTGTCTTTTAATTCGCTGAACTATGTCAATGTCGTCGTATATCTCGTACAGCTCATCGTTCCATCGAATGCGATATTCGCCGTGGCCAACGCGCAAAGGACCATAAATCTTTCGCAGAACCTTTCTCTCGAAAACTCGCAACGTCAACTCATCGGTTGTTGTCATCGTCCAAGCCTCTGCACCATATAGGAGGACGGGAATTATGAGAGACTTATAGAGTTTGGTTTTTGTTTGTCGAGAGAGGACTTTGCTTCTCAATTGCCTACTTAGTCCGAAGTAGCACCTGTTGGCAAGAGTTATCCTGCGTTGGATTTCTAGGCTGACATTGTTGGTGGTGTTTACGCTGGTTCCAAGATAGACGAAATTATCTACAACTTCAAAGTTATGACTGTCAACAGTGACGTGAGTGCCAAGTCGCGAGTGCGACGACTGTTTGTTTGATGACAGGAGATATTTCGTCTTGCCCTCGTTCACTGCCAGACCCATTTCTTTTGCTTCCTTGTCCAGTCTGGAGAAAGCAGAACTAACGGCGCGGGTGTTGAGGCCGATGATATCAATATCATCGGCATACGCCAGCAGTTGTACACTCTTATAAAAGATGGTACCTTCTCTGTTAAGTTCAGCAGCTCGAACTATTTTCTCCAGAAGCAGGTTGAAAAAGTCGCACGATAGGGAATCGCCTTGTCTGAAACCTCGTTTGGTATCGAACGGCTCGGAGAGGTCCTTCCTGATTCTGACGGAGCTTTTTGTGTTGCTCAACGTCAGTTTACACAGCCGTATTAGTTTTGCGGGGATACCAAATTCAGACATCGCGGCATAAAGGCAGCTCCTTTTCGTGCTGTCGAAAGCAGCTTTGAAATCGACGAAGAGGTGGTGTGTGTCGATTCTCCGTTTTACGGGTCTTTTCCAAGATTTGGCGCATCGTGAATATCTGGTCGGTTGTTGATTTACCAGGTCTAAAGCCACACTGATAAGGTCCAATCAGTTTGTTGACGGTGGGCTTTAATCTTTCACACAATACGCTGGACAGAACCTTATATGCGATATTGAGGAGGCTAATCCCACGGTAGTTGGCGCAGATTGTGGGGTCTCCTTTTTTGTGGATTGGGCATAGCACACTTAAATTCCAATCGTTGGGCATACTTTCGTCCGACCATATTTTGCAAAGAAGCTGATGCATGCACCTTATCAGCTCTTCGCCGCCGTGTTTGAATAGCTCGGCCGGCAATCCATCGGCCCCTGCCGCTTTGTTGTTTTTCAGGCGGGCAATTGCTATTCGAACTTCTTCATGGTCGGGCAATGGAACGTCTGCTCCATCGTCATCGATTGGGGTATCGGGTTCGCTTTCTCCTGGTGTTGTGCGTTCACTGCCATTCAGCAGGCTGGAGAAGTGTTCCCTCCATAATTTAAGTATGCTCTGGGCATCGGTAACTAGATCACCTTTGGGGGTTCTACAAGAGTATGCTCCGGTCTTGAAACCTTCTGTAAGCCGCCGCATCTTTTCGTAGAATTTTCGAGCATTACCCCTGTCGGCCAGCTTATCAAGCTCTTCGTACTCACGCATTTCGGCCTCTTTCTTTTTCTGTCTACAAATGCGTCTCGCTTCCCTCTTCAACTCTCGGTATCTATCCCATCCCGCACGTGTTGTGGTCGATCGTAACGTTGCGAGGTAGGCAGCCTGTTTTCTCTCCGCTGCGACACGGCACTCCTCGTCGTACCAGCTGTTCTTCTGCACTTTCCGAAAACCAATGGTTTCGGTTGCAGCTGTACGTAAGGAGTTTAAAATGCCGTCCCACAGTTCCCTTATACCGAGTTGTGGACGAGTGCTCTCAGAGAGCAGGAGTGCAAGCCGAGTAGAAAAACGTTCGGCTGTCTGTTGTGACTGCAGCTTCTCGACGTCGAACCATCCTTGTGTTTGTTGGCGTGCGTTTTTTGCTGCACAGAGGCGGGTGCGTATTTTGGCTGCAACAATATAGTGGTCCGAGTCGATGTTAGGACCTCGGAGCGCACGCACATCTAAAACACTGGAGACTTGTCTTTCGTCTATTACAACATGATCGATCTGGTTGGCGGTTTTTCGATCAGGAGACAGCCAGGTAGCTTGATGTATCTTCTTATGCTGGAATCTAGTGCTACAGATAACAATATTTCGGATCCCGGCGAAGTCGATCAGCCTCAGCCCATTTGGGGATGTTTCCGCGTGGAGGCTGAATTTACCGACCGTAGTGCCAAAGATACCTTCTTTGCCCACCCTGGCATTGAAGTCGCCAAGCACGATTTTGACATCGTGTCGGGGGCATCTCTCATAAGTGCGCTCCAAGCACTCATAAAGGGCATCTTTGGTCACATCGTCCTTCTCTTCCGTCGGGGCGTGGGCGCAAATCAGCGATATGTTGAAGAACCTCGCTTTGATGCGGATTGTGGCTAGACGTTCATTCTCCGGAGTGAATGATAGTACTCGGCGACGGAGTCTCTCTCCCACCACGAATCCAACACCAAACTTGCGCTCCTTTATATGGCCACTGTAGTAAATGTCACAAGGACCTACTCGTCTCCGTCCTTGTCCCGTCCATCGCATTTCTTGGACGGCGGTGATGTCAGCCTTTATCTTTACGAGGACATCTACCAGCTGGGCAGCGGCACCTTCCCAATTAAGGGACCGGACATTCCAGGTGCATGCCCTCAAATCATAGTCCTTATTTCGTTTGCCATGGTCGTCATCAAAAGGGGGGGCTCTCATCCGAGGCTGATTGTTGGTTTTCATTGGGGGTGTTTTTTTACGTGGCGGGTCCCAAACCCAGCGCACAACCCTATGCAGGGGTGTTTCGCCTTCTCACTTTAGCTCGCCTTCAAACGGATGTTCTTAGGCTACCCAGAGGATACTTGGTCAAAGACCGGAAGTCGTGAGCTGCTTGAGTCATATGTAAAAGAATCGTTTCTGGCCACTCCTAAGTGAATGGCGATCAGAGAACTTTCCTCACTTGCGTGAACTTCTACACATGACCCCATCCTCCGGTCGGTAAATTCAGCCTCCACGAGGAAACATCCCCAAATGGGTTGAGGCTGATCGACTTCGCCGGGGCCCGAAATATGGTTATCTGTAGTACTAGATTCCAGCATAAGAAGATACATCAAGCTACCTGTCTCCGGATCGAAAAACCACCAACCTGATCGATAATGTTGTGATAGACGGATGACACGTATCCAGTGTTTTAGATGTGCGTGCGCTCCGAGGTCCTAACATCGACTCGGACCACTATATTGTTGCAGCCGAAATTCGCGCCCGCCTCTGTGCAGCAAAAAACGCACGCCAACAAACACCAGGATGGTTCGACTTCGAGAAGCTGCAATCACAACAGCCAGCCCAACGTTTTTCTACTGGGCTTGCACTCCTGCTCTCTGAGAGCACTCGTCAACAACTCGGTATAAGGGAACTGTGGGACGGCATTTCAAACTCCTTACGTACAGCTGCAACCGAAACCATTGGTTTTCGGAAAGTGCAAAAGAACAGCTGGTACGACGAGGAGTGTCGTGTCGCAGCGGAGAGAAAACAGGCTGCCTACCTCGCAACGTTACGATCGACCACAACACGTGCGGGATGGGATAGATACCGAGAGTTGAAGAGGGAAGCGAGACGCATTTGTAGACAGAAAAAGAAAGAGGCCGAAATGCGTGAGTACGAAGAGCTTGATAAGCTGGCCGACAGGGGTAATGCTCGAAAATTCTACGAAAAGATGCGGTGGCTTACAGAAGGTTTCAAGACCGGAGGATACTCTTGTAGAACCCCCAAAGGTGATCTCGCCACCGATGCCCAGAGTATACTTAAATTATGGAAGGAACACTTCTCCAGCCTACTGAATGGCAGTGAACTCACAACACCAGGAGAAAACGAACCCGATACCCCAATCGATGACGATGGAGCAGACATTCCATTGCCCGACCATGAAGAAGTTCGAATAGCGATTGCCCGCCTGAAAAACAACAAAGCGGCAGGGGCCGATGGATTGCCGGCCGAGCTATTCAAACACGGCGGCGAAGAGCTGACAAGGTGCATGCATCAGCTTCTTTGCAAAATATGGTCGGACGAAAGTATGCCCAACGATTGGAATTTAAGTGTGCTATGCTCAATAAGGAGACCCCACAATCTGCGCCAACTGCCGTCGGATTAGCCTCCTCAACATCGCATATAAGGTTCTGTCGAGCGTATTGTGTGAAAGACTAAAGCCCACCGTCAACAAACTGATTGGACTTTATCAGTGTGGCTTTAGACCTGGTAAATCAACAACCGACCAGATATTCACGATGCGCCAAATCTTGGAAAAGACCCGTGAAAGGAGAATCGACACACACCACCTCTTCGTCGATTTCAAAGCTGCTTTCGACAGCACGAAAAGGAGCTGCCTTTATGTCGCGATGTCTGAATTTGGTATCCCCGCAAAACTAATACGGCTGTGTAAGCTGACGTTGAGCAATACGAAAAGCTCCGTCAGATTCGGGAAGGACCTCTCCGAGCCGTTCGATACCAAACGAGGTTTCAGACAAGGCGATTCCCTATCGTGCGACTTTTTCAACCTGCTTCTGGAGAAAATAATTCGAGCTGCAGAACTATATAGAGAAGGCATCATCTTTTCAAGAGTGTACAACTGCTGGCGAGTGCCAACGATAATGATATCATCGACCTCAACACCCACGCCGTTAGTTCTGCTTTCTCCAAACTGGACAAGGAAGCAAAACAAATGGTTCTGGCAGTGAACGAGGGCAAGACGAAATACCTCCTGTCATCAAACAAACAGTCGTCGCACTCGCGACTTGACTCTTACGTCACTGTTGACAGTCATAACTTTGAAGTTGTAGATAATTTCGTCTATCTTGGGACCAGCGTAAACACCACCAACAACGTCAGCCTGGAAATCCAACCCAGGATAACTCTTGCCAACAGGTGCTACTTCGGACTAAGTAGGCAATTGAGAAGCAAAGTCCTCTGTTGACAAACAAAAACCAAAACGCTATATGTCACACATAATTCCCGTCCTGCTATATGGTGTAGAGCTTAGACGATGTCAACAACTGATGAGTCGACGTTGCGAGTTTTCGAGAGAAAAGTTCTGCGAAAGATTTATGGTCCTTTGCGCGTTGGCCACGACGAATATCGCATTCGATGGAACTATGAGCTGTGTGAGATATATGACAACATTGACATAGTTCAGCGAATTAGAAGACAGCGGCTACGCTGGCTAGATCACGTTGTGCGGATGGACGAAGACAATCCAGCTCTCGAAGTATTCGACGCTGTACCCGCCGGGGGAAGCAGAGGAAGAGGAAGACCTTCACTCCGTTGGAAGGACCAAGTGGAGAAGGTCCCGACTACGCTTGGAATATCCAGTTGGTGCCACGTAGCGAAAAGAAGAAACGACTGACGCGCTGTTGGTAAGTCGGCTATAATCGCGTAAACGTTTTCCCAAGTTTAAAACAAAATCTAATATAGCTCTTTGTTCAAGATGCATTTGACGACCGATGATAACATCGATTGTAGTTATCCAATCGTCTTAAAATTTTTACGAAATGTCAACAAGAGATCAAACTTTTTATTTTATATACCCACCAATAGGTGGCGCCACCAGAAACAGTTATGTTTAATTTTTATTTCTGTTTCTTTTGTGACAGACCTTTTATAGCCGTAAGGTTTAAATCACAACCCCGATTTTTTAGTGATATTGTTGTAGCTTGAAACTGTGTTGTAGCGTGAGATTCTAGAGCATAGTGATTTAATGATTTCTAATCAACGCTGCCGTGCCACCATTCGCTTTTCCATTCGGATGATTTGTAACATATAGTCCCGGTATATTGAAATTAGTATTATTTGTTAGATGAGTTTCTGAAATAAGCACTACATCTATATTCTTTTCAGACAGAAATCTGATAATCTCTAATTTATGTTGGTTAACACCGTTAGCATTCCATATACAGATATTTAGTATGCTCATTTTTTACTTAATAAATTGTGCAGCATTTATTTTTGTGGTTTTATTAAATCTTGGATCATGTTTTGCATGGTAGACATAAATTCATATACTGTGTGATGGTAAATATGTTCGCTTTCTTCTATTGGAGGCGACAACTACCAGTCGATTAAAAAACATTCTTTATTTCAAAGAGAAGAAAGTCTTCCTTGTAAACTTCCAAATCCACAAGAAGGATCCAAAGAAATTGTTCATATCGGATAACTATATAGTTTGTTGTTATTTTCGTGTTTTTCACTTAAATGTACCGAAATTCTTAAAAATATGAATTAATTGTTATAAATATTCACTATGTCTCCGTAAAAAAAATAAAATAAGTAAGTGTATGTGTGAGTGTATTAGTTTTTGTGTACGCCACGAAAAGTATGCATGTAGTAGTGTGCAATTTTGACTTGAAAGTCCAATGAAGTGTTCTTTAGGGAAAAACAAAGGCTAAGGGCTGCCATAAAACAAAAACAACACCAACAACACGATAAAACAGGTTTCACAACAACTCAGTGGCGTTGCGTTGCAGGTTAATAATATTAATCTATTATGATCAACGATAAAGTTAAGCAACTTTCAAGTTGAAATGAAGAAGCTGTTGCGGTTTACGCAAGTTTACAGTTAGGAGTCGATTTTATTCAGCTAACCAAGTAGGGGTGTGGACCTACATACTCATACATAGTATGTAGACTTGGTTCGGCTTCAGAGATTGCCGCTTTCATTACATGCTAGTATGTGGTCGTTTCTTGTTCTTACAGCGTAAAACGTATGTTGTGTATATTTGTATGTATATGTGTGTAGGCACTTGGTTTGTAGTATAATATTAGTTGTGTAAATTAGTTTGGGAACTTGGAGGAAACCTCTTGTTCGGCACGTTTTTCTAACTGCTGCGTAAGCAATTTGGTTTACTTTTGGTAATACTCTTTTGTTCAGAGGATTGAGGCAGGAGTTTTCGTTAAAAAAACCAGCAAATTTGGTTTATGGTTTTCGAGTTACTTACTTAATTGTTGGACAAAAAACAGTAACGTGACGCAATAACCTTCTATATGTGTATGCAAAGACCTATGTATATATGTACATATGCATTCATATATATGTAGAATGGACTTATACGAATATCAACGGATGCAGAAAGCCCTTTTGAATTTATTTAGTTTTTGAGGGTTTTCGGTACAGGCAGTAACAGGAGCTGGTAAGATAAATCGAACCAAGCTCCATGAACTTCTGGCTAGTCACTCCCGTTATGTGTTACCTGGAGTTACCCTCCTGAACGAAACAGTTCGGAATTAAGAGTTTAGGCTTAGAGGGTCTCATAGTAGATGCTTTCCTGCCAATCCCAATCGTAAGTGATATACTTTTCAGCACTATTGATTTAAACGTTTTTGAAGTTCAGCACCGATGAGGTTTGCGAGTTATGTTGTATGATACCCATAAACAAAGCTTTTTTGTGTCAGGCGTATTTAAGTGATTTTAAAAGAGTTTTTATTCAATATTTCGCTCCTGAGTAATCGAAACAGTATTTACATTATGGCCAAAGTAGACATTTTCTATTTTTTTGTTTTTAATGCTTAATTTCTTGATTGATAAATACAGTGAAATAGGAACAGGAGCAGGTTTCTTCTGTAGAATTCCATATGCAGAAAATGACTAGACTTCAGTCAATCAGGACGGGATTCAGGGCACAAATAAAGGTGCCAAGTGAGTTTCTGCTCTAAACTGTACGTTCTTAAACTTTCTAGTCGATAGCCAAGTGACAATTAAGGCTATCCATAACGCCAGTACACAGTCACTACGTTAGGTTATGCAAGCCGGCAATAACTAGGCTGTCAGTAGGTAACTCGTTTAATAGCATCTGGGAGCTCAATTATATAGGAATATAAATGAAAAGACAGACGAACAAGCCTGCACGAGGGACAAAAAAAGGGAAATTGATAATATTGTAGATATCTTTAAAGTGCGGCTGGCTTCCATGGCTCCCAATACTCCAAGTTTAGGGATATTGGGCAGATGTGATGGAAAAATTCAAGTTTTTCACCAAATCCATTGAGTTGCTGGATAAGACTTAATTTGATAACCACCCGGCCTAAGCAAATATGGCGGCCGTCTGCGGTCTGCGCTCCTGCATCTCCCTTTTTAACCAACAAACCAACTTTGTAGCCTTAATTCATTTGACCATTGTGACAATTTTAATGGAATTGAGACTGAATGGAACCACACCCGGATGTAACATACATATCTATGGATGGTTCACAGGTTTATGGTACTAACGAAGATTAACTTTATTCTACTTTTAAGACCTCTGCTTGTACCTTCTTCTTCTTAATTGGCGTTGGCACGGCTTACGCGATTATAGCCGAGTCAACAAAGCCGGGTCCTTCCCCACTTGGTCCTTCCAACGGAGTGGAGGTCTTCCTCTTCCTCTGCTTCCCCCGGCGGGTACAGCGTCAAATACTCTCAGAGCTGAAGTGTTTTCGTCCGTCCGCGAAACATGACCTGCGATATTCCCCGCGGCCAATCCGCAAAGGACCATAAATCTTTCGCAGAACTTTTCTCTCGAAAACTCGCAACGTCGACTAATCCGTTGTTGTCCTTGTCCAAGTCTCTGCACCATATAACGGACGGAAATTATGAGTGACTTATAGAGTTTGGTTTTTGTTTGTCAAAAGAGGACTTTGCTTCTCAACTGCCTACTCAGTCCGAAGTAGCACCTGTTGGCAAGAGTTATCCTGGGTTGGATTTTCAGGTTGACATTGTTGGTGGTGTTAATATTGGTTCCTAAATAGACGAAATTATCTACAACTTCAAAGTTATGACTGCGAACAGTGACGTGAGAGCCAAGTCGCGAGTGGGACGACTGTTTGTTTGATGACAGGAGGTATTTCGTCTTGCCCTCGTTCACTGCCAGACCCACTTGTTTTGCTTCCTTGTCCAGTCTGGGGAAAGCAGAACTAACGGCGCGGGTGTTGAGGCCGATGATATCAATATCATCTCCTCTTTTTTTCTTTCTGTAATTGCGTCTCTCCGCTCCGACACGGCAATCCTCGTCGTACCAGCTGTTCTTTTGCACTTTCCGAAAACCAATGGTTTCGGTTGCAGCTGTAAGGAGTTTGAAATGCCGTCCCACAGTTCCCTTATACCGAGTTGTTGACGAGTGCTCTCAGAGAGCAAGAGTGCAAGCCGAGTAGAAAATCGTTCGGCTGTCTGTTGTGATGGCAGCTTATCGACGTCGAACCTTCCTTGTGTTTGTTGGCGTGCGTTTTTTGCTGCACAGAGGCGGGTGCGAAACTTGGGGGGCAACAAGATAATGGTCCGAGTCGATGTTAGGACCTCGGAGCGTACGCACGTCTAGAACACTGGAGACGTGTCTTTAGCTTGATGAATCTTTTTATGCTGGAATCTAGTACTACAGATAACCATATTTCGGGCTTCGGCGAAGTCGATCAGCCTCAACCCGTTTGGGTATGTTTCCTCGTGGAGGCTGAGTTTACCGACTGTCGTAGTAAAAGATACCTTCTTTGCCCCTCCTGGCGTTAAAGTCGCCAAGCACAATTTTGATATCGTGGCTGGGGCAGCGCTCTTAGGTGTGCTCCAAGCGCTCATAGAAGGCATCTTTGTTCACATCGTCCTTATCTTCCGTCGGGGCGTGGGCGCAAATCGGCGACATGTTGAAGAACCTCGCTTTGATGCGGATTGTGGCTAGACGTTCATTCACAGGAGTGAATGATATTTTTTTATTTTTTATTTTTATTTTATTTTATAAATTATTTGTACAATACTGAATATTCTACAAATAAATATCTAGCAGCACTGGCAGCAGAGGCCTTCGGCTGTCTGTTATGCTACATACATATGTATGTTTAATGTAATATTAAAACAGAAGTGAAAGGATAGATTAGTACTTAGGAAGTAGGGTTAGTGAGTTAATTAGAGTAGCTATAAATCTTTATATTCGTCGAAGTAGATCTGTTTCCTTAAGAAAATTATAAATCATATTCACATTTTTAGCGGTGGGCTCATTCAGAAGCTGGAATGGATCAGCCGAATTGAAAATCTCATGTCTAATTGTTGCAGTTATAGGGCAAGCGGTTAATATGTGTTCTAACGTTGCGTTTTCGTCGCAGAATGGGCAGTTTCCATGAGGGGCACGTTTCAATAAATGAGCGTGTGTAATTATGGTGTGTCCCAGACGTAAGCGGGTAAAGGGCCTGATGGCGCGCAAAGTGATGTCTGCAGTGTAGGTCGGCTTAATTCTGAACGGGTTGACTTTAGAATAGTGATGAATATATCCACTCCAATTATCTTTAGCTGATTTTTTCCTTAGGCGTTTAATCTCAGTTATAATGTCTTGTTTTGTGAAATAACCGAAAGTTATGGTTGGTGTATTTGCTGCATTTTTCGCAGCTGCGTTTGCTTTTTCATTACCGGGTATCCCTGTGTGCCCCGGGATCCACATCAGTTTCACTTTGTTTGGATATTTCAGAAGATTGTTGCGTATGGCGACTATTTCATTTTGTGTGTTTTCCGGCGATTCTATGGCTTCGATGCAAGATTTGTTATCGGTGCATACGATATACTGTCCCCTGGTGTAATTTGCATAAGTAACTGCTTCTAGTAAAGCGCCGACTTCGGCCGTATATGATGAACATATTGTGTGGAGAGAGCCGTATCGAATCAAGTCACCATTTTCTTTTGTGACTGCGAACGTTGAGCTGTTTGCTGTTTTTGAGCCGTCGGTGTATATAAAGTTCCAACCGTAACTGGAGTATTTTGACTTCTCCGAAGCGAAGAGTTGCCTGTATTTTTCGCTAGAGGTCTTATCCTTCGGCAGTTGCAGGGTCTTAATAGCAAAGGAAGTATTTTTTATCATCCATTGAGGACGAGTTTCAGGTCCAAGAGAACATTTATAGGAAGGTAATTCAAGTTGCCTGGCGAAGTTAACGCATCGCGCGATGGCTGACAAGCACTTAGGTTTCCGTTTCCTCGAGAGAGCATTGTGGACGTCTTTGGCGAGAATAGTGTTGGTCGTGAACAGAAGCTTTGGTAGTAAACGTCTGGTGCAGTCGATCGTCCTGTCTGTTATAGTTGGCAGGCCAGTTTCAGCAAAGAGATTCTTTAGTGGTGTTGTTGGAAATGCTCTAATGCTTCTGCGCATGGCCACATGGTAAGGGGTGGAGAGTATTTTCATTGTAGAAACTGGGCAGTTGCTGAAGATAGGTACAGCGTAGTCTATCTTGGAAATCACTAGAGCCTTGGTGACGTTGATAAGCGTTGATGGATGAATTAAACTTTTTTTCGACGTTAGATATTTGATTATATTTAGTCGCGTTAAGAGGCAGTCCTTAACATGCTTACAATGGGCCTTAAAGCTATATTTAGAGTCTAGTACTAGCCCTAAGATTTTAAGTTCATTTACCATACTAATATTAATATTGTTAGAATAGGTTAGTAAACCTGAGCATGTTCGTTTTTTACAAATGTGTAATGTTTTTGATTTTTCGTAAGAGATAGTAGTTCCTGATGATAGGGACCATGTCGAAATTTCGGATAGGATATTCTCAAACAGTTGGGCTGTATTGGTGAGGTTTGCATTCTTTGTGTAGAAAATTACATCGTCAGCATAAAGCTGGCACTCGATGCCGCGGTGGTTGTAAGTGAGTTGAGTAATCTCATCGAAAGCTATTATAAAAAGGAAGGCGGATAATGGAGACCCTTGCGGAGTTCCGTTGTCAAGTGAAGCAGTGGAGGATAGGAAACCATTTATTTTTACTTTGCATTGCCTGTGACTGAGGAAGTTCTTGACAAATTTCTTGATTTTAGGGCCTAGTTTCCATTTATCTAATTGTCTCAGAACGATATGGGCACCAACACGGTCGAATGCTTTCTGAAAATCAATTGCTAAAATTGAGACATGGTTTTTAGAGGAAAGAGCGTTTGATATAAAGTGATCTAGGTGCAAAAGAGCATCGATGGTGCCATAATTCTTTCTGTATGCAGTTTGGTTGGGGCTTATGAGTTTTCTTTTGTTGCCATACCACATCAGTCGGTTAACTATAACTTTTTCAAGAAGTTTTCCCAAGCAGGGTAAGAGCGATATCGGCCTATAGTTGTTGACATCAAGCGCTGACTTATTGGGCTTCAGGATAGGAACTATACACGAAGTTTTCCAGGCATGAGGATAGCATCCGCTTTCAAATATATTATTATAGAGGTTGAGTAAACGATGCTTAGCTTGGATGGGCAAGTTTTGAATGATTGGATAGGTAATTTTGTCAAGACCAGGGGTTTTGCCTTTAACGGACGAAAGGGCGAATTCGAGTTCGGTTAGTAGGATTTCCGATTCTAGTTGCTTAGCGGGAGGCGATAAACGGTACAAAATAGGTGGTTCAAAACTTGTTCGTTGAGATTTTAGGTTGCGGAACGTGTCTGAGAAGCTTGCATCGGAAGAAGAGAGTGACAGGAAAGAAGCAAAATGGTTGGCAATATCTACGGGAGCCGTTAATGGTCCGCTTTGTGTCTGAATGTAGGAAAATAGAGGCTGTTTAGGAGATCCGGTTAGCATTTTGATATCATCCCATATTTTCTTTGGGCTAGTGCGGGGGTTTATGGTCTCAGTGAGATCTTCAAACTTTTTCTTTTTATAATGTTTGGCAGAACGTCGGAATGACGCATTTGCCTTTTTGTAAAGGAGTAGGTTTTCAGCTGAGCGTGTTCGCTTGTATTCATACCATAAATTCTGCTTGGTGAGCCGTAGTCTGGACAAGTCAGCGTTCCACCAAGGAATATTTTTTCTACTTTTGTTGGGAAGCGTTCGAGGGATGGAAAAGTGAGAAGCGGTACGTATGATTCTCGAAATTTTAGCCGACTCCTGGTTCGGGTTGGAGGAAACTTGCGTGGTCTCACAAAGATTGCTGCATATTTGCCTGAACTTTTTCCAATCAGCCTCATCAGTTTTGAATTTAGATGTAAATTTAAATGTACTCGTATTTCGATTGTTGCGCGGATTTGTTTGTATGAATATTGGGAAGTGGTCGCTGCCAAACAAAGAATTTAGCACTTGCCATGTGCATTGGGGCGCTATATTAGTAGAGCAAAACGTGACATCAATATTGGAGAAGGTGTTATGGGTGGAAAAATGTCTGGCGGATCCATCGTTAAGACAGATAATATTGGATGCAAGTAGCGCATCTTCAACTTTTTCGCCTCTTGAGTTTGTGTGTGTAGATCCCCATATTGTACTCCAGGCGTTTATATCTCCTCCTAAAATTAGTGGTTTATCTAATTGGTTTATCAATTGCAGAATATCAAAGGAAGCAAAATCTTGTGTGGGTGGAATGTAGATGCAAGCTGCTGCTAGTTTTGTTGGTGCATTAATTTCAATGGCAACTACTGAGAGATTAGACCGAACAGGTAGTACTTTGTGGGGTATGCTTCTTCTTATTAAAATAGCAGTGCCTTGTTTTTTTGTTGTTACGTGCGGGAGATTGTTAAAATAGCCTACGTAGGATTTTGGCGTGTGAGCAGGTTGATTATGTGGAATATGAGTTTCATTAAGGAAGATCATGGATGGAGTGTAAGAATTGATGAGAGTTTCTAGTTCGTGATAATTGTTGGAATAACCGTTCATATTCCATTGTATGATCGACAGCATACCGAAAAAGTAAAGACAAGAAACAGAAGAGGGAGAAATATAAATAGCTAGAGAGTGGGGAGAGAAAAATGAGTCTTGGCAACTATGAGTAAACTATGCTTTGGCATAGCGCGTCTAGTCGCGGGAAGAAGAATGTTTAAGACTTGAGCTATTAGCGAATTGCGCGATGTCATTTAGCTTAGCGCTTGCTAAGTTGGAATGCATTGCTTCGCTGAGCTGAGAGTATAGAAAGGTGGGAAGATTGTTATTAGTACTTTGGGGGGATGGGGATAAAGTGGTAAGGCTTATTGCATTTGATTTTAATGAAGAGGTGGATGGTGTATCGTTTGGTGGAGATATAGGAATGACGTTTGCATTATTGTTTGTTGTTGTAGTTTTTTCAGTGGGTATATTGATATTGTTGGTTGCTATGTTAGCAGGTCGCTTAGTAATTTCAAAGAATGATTGAAGAGGAGAGGGTGTGGGAGCTAGCGCTCTGTATTTCTTTGCTGCTTCGCGCATACTGCACTTTTCTTCCGTTTTTATTTTTAATATTTCTTTCGCTTGTTGGAATTTTGGGCAACTAATTGAGGACGCGGGATGTTCACCAGAACAATTTGCGCACATTAATCTTGAGCATTTTTCTTCTTTGCGCGGAGGGAAATTGCAATTGACGCATGATGGAAGATTTTTGCAATGCTTTAGTGTATGGCCAAGCTTTTGGCAAGATTTGCAACGCATTGGGTTGGGGAAATATGGGCGAACAGAAATTTTCCTCCATGCAACATCTATTTTTTCGGGAAGTTTGTAGCTTTCAAAGGTTAAAAGTAACGCACCTGTTGGTGTTAGAACTCCTTCAGTTTTTCTCTGAAATCTGTAAATGGATGTTACACCATATGCTTCTAAGCCTTCCACAATTTCGTTGTCTGGGACGTGATTGAGGAACGGAGCGAAAATTGTGCCTTTGACACTATTGAGTTGCTCATGGTATTTTGCTTCGATTTGGCAGATGCCTGAGAGATTTTTGATGCTTGATGAACTTTTCGGCAATTTTTTTATTTTTTGCAAGTAGCAAGAGATTTTCATCTCTCATCTCTGTGATTTTCACATCTTTACTTATTGCGTTAAGGGCTTTATGTACCAAAAAACATGAAAAACGTGATAGGGGCTTGTTGTTGTCGCAAGATTTTAATACAACGAACTTAGGATCGTCGCTTTTTTGTAATGTTTACACGAGGGAGATCAGGAAACTCTTCAACAGATTTGTTGGCTTTTTTCCTTTTTGATTGTGGACTAGAGGAAAGCAGGGCAAACCTGTTTTCCCCTAGGTTAGTAGCCCCGGGGGGCATGTTGCACTTTTAGATTATTAGTCACTTGGTAAAGTATACCTTTGTTCGCACAAACAAAAGAAACACGTGGGATAGCGCGCAAAAGAAGAATAAATAAAGATAACTGCACTGAAGCGGGTGAGAAAGTCAGACGAGATCCGCGAAAGAGAGCAAACGTATGCACACGGCGGCGTTTAGTCGATGACTGGGGAGTGAATGATAGTACTCGGCGAAGGAGTCTCTCTCCCACCACGAATCCCACACCAAACTTGCGCTCCTTTATATGGCCACTGTGGTAAATGCCATAAGGACCTTCCTGTCTTTGTCCTTGTCCCACCCATCGCATTTCTTGGATGGCGGTGATGTCAGCTTTTATCTTCACGAGAACACCAAGTAGTTGGGCAGCGGCACCTTCCCAATTAAGGGACCGGACATTCCAGGTGCATGCCCTCAATTCGTAGTCCTTATTTCGTTTGCCATAGTCGTCATGAAAAAGGGGGGTCTCTCATCCGAGGCTGTTGTTTATTTTTCATTGGGGCTATTTTTTACGTGGCGGGTCCCAAACCTAGCGCACAACCCTATGCAGGGGTTGTGTCGCCTTCTCACTTTAGCTCGCCTTCAAACGGATGTTCCTAGGCTACCCAGAGGATACTTGGTCAAAGACCGGATCTCGTGAGCTGTTTGAGTCATATGTAAAAGAATCGTTTTTGGCCACTCCCAAGTCAATGGCGATCAGAGAACTTTCCTCACTTGCGTGAACTTCTACACATGACTCCATCCTCCCCTCTTCTTGTACCAATGTTTGAAAATTTCGCATTTTCCGTAAAATTTAGTACAACAAAGGTATGAATAGATGATCGAAGTCATAAATAGGTGCGAGTACGGCATACTTCTGTACAGCAAAACGTCCAACCATGAATTTCTCAGCAGCGCTTTTTATGCGCAAATCTACAGTGTGCTTGTAACGCCAACTTCTTCTAGCCGCGCATGTGAACACTAATGTATGTAACTAATAAATTCTCCAAATTGCATTTGACATACGCGTTGGGTGTCATAATTCAGGCTTCACTTAGCGCTTCATGACCCGAGCGCGACTTATGGCTATATGTGTAGAGAATTTATATGACACACGACTTATACTCACATACACTCACACATTGCATTTGTGAGCTTTCGCAGTGAAAATTATGCTGTTGCTTTAAAATAGTGAACGAAGTAAAAAACAAGAGTTAGAAGTTGCGAAAATTTATGACAAACTACATTAATGGAAGCGCACAGAGCGGCGAATGGAGCCCTCTGTGAATGAGCATTTGTTTAAGTGCTATGGTGGAAAGGCTATAAAAATATTGTTAAAAAATTTATTATCAAATAAAACAATAATATATTACAGAGCGGTCCTAAAATTCAGGATGCAAGCAAATGTACAGGTTTACTATTACAGGTTAATGGTTGTGTTTTATGATGGAAATACCTACTGTTTATTACTCGGGCGTAACACATGAATAGTACAGTGTAAGTCTGTAAGCAGATTCTTGTAAGCAGTACGTTTGGGCGCTTTCATATATACCTCTGCTTGGATCATGCGTTATATATGAAAGCGCCCAAACGTACTGTTTACAAGAATCTTATTTCAATAGCCATTTCTTGACAATCACGCTTGAGTCGTGTAAAACTGTCATGTTATTTTTCTTCAGTATTGTTTGGTATTTCATCATGGACAGACTTAAGCCTGAGCAACGGTTATAAATCTAGAGAATTTCCAAGAAGATCCAACGTTTTTGAGCCAAATTTTATTCAGCGAAGAGACCCATTTTCGGCTCGATGGGTATTTAGACAATCAAAATTGCCGCCTCTGGGACGAAGACCAACCTGAAGAGATTTAATCCAGAAAACACAACGGGTTAGTGTGCATATTTAGTGATGATCTGCTCATCGATTTTCTATAGTATCAATTCGAATCGCTTGTTTTGTTGGTTTCTATTTCGTCCTCTGATTTTTATTGAAAGGTATATTATGTTCGGAAATGCATACCTTTTGTATCTTACTTGTGTACGGTAACTGATCGCAGTGGCTCCGCGTTACCGTTGGATTTATGTACGTTTCCTGAAGTGAAGTCATACGTAAAGTACGTGTAATATCTTTATTCGTATGCTTTCACTTGTATATGAACTAAAAAAACTCCAATAAAATCTGACTTATTGCCTGCTTTAGAATTTTCAACCTTTTCTGGTTGGTTGAATATTCCAGCTGAAGTCAGAGTACGAGGGGCTGATGGTTAGTAACTTAACTGTTCGTTCAGTAAACAATAGTGTCATCTTTAGAGTGTGAAACTCTAATAATTTTCATCTTTTTCTGTATTTTTTATTATCGAATACTAAACATTTTCTAGATTATTCTAGAGACTTTCTTCTTAATATTTCTCCATCGGTGGTGACATTAGCATAACTTTGATAAGATCTTGATCTAGTCGCATCCAAAAACTTCTTTATTTCAAAGCGGAAAAGATTTTCCTTGTGAACACCAATTTTTTAAATTAAAAAGTCCAGCGTCAAGCTTTTCAGAAAATATTTCTACAGCAAGTATATTTTCTAGCATCGACTACTGCCGCCAAAAGGAGTTTTGAGGATCTTCCAAATTAAAAGAAGTCTCGGATCTTCTCTCCAATTTTGTTGGTAACTTGGGGTTTACTTTAGCTCAAAGCAGTTTTTAACACTCAGTAGGAAAATTTGGAGACCCCATAAAGTATATAAATAAATGATCAGCTTGATTTACTGAGTCGAGGTCATCCAAGTGCTTGCATAGAAAGCTTTTCGTTTTATGAGATATCTTCACGAAATTTCGGATAAGTTCTTTCATAAGGCGATAGTGTAATATTCTATCGAAATGGTTCTAATCGGATCACTATCGCATATAACTGCCATAAAAACTAAGCGATCTGAATAAAGTTTTTATAAGGAATCTTTCGCATTGCATTTGATGGGTATTATTGCCTATGTGCAACGAAATTAACGTTTTCCAATTTTATTTGCTCATAGTCGTTAATATGTCTTATCATTTATGTTAGGATCCTTGAGCTCTTCATCCATTTCAAGCTTTCGACTATTGTTTCGGCTCAGTATGTTGAGGAGGTGCTTAAAGCTTAATTATTGTGGGTTACATCGCCACTAGAATCCTCTATATCACTTACTAAAAAACTAATTATATATAGTAAAGACAGCCGGATGTTCGAAAGTCCTGAAAAAGTCAAGTATTCGCTCGATTTTATCTATTTTAGGCACAAAGATACACAGCTATCTTATTTTCATTGAGATAACATATATGTGGTACAAAGTCACCCGGAAGATCGATTACCTTTATGTTAGGTATATGGGGGCTAAGGGAAGTACTGATCCGATTCAACACATTTTTGCCATACAGACAAACCATTATAAGAGAAGGATCATCCCTGAATTTCAATTATATAACAAACAAGAACAAAAAGAATTATTCGTTCAAAGATTAATCCTATGTTATTAATTGCTTCTTGATTTCTAAACTGGAAATTAAAAGAATAAAGTGGAATTTAAAATTGTGCTATATGGAAAGTAAACGTGGTTTTTGTTGGATTATAGCTTTATGGCTTGGTTTAGATTTTAGTTATGGCACTTTATAGCTTTTCGGTTAATGGCGATTTGTGGACGTGGCAGTGGTCCGATCACGCCCATCTACGAACTCGAAGTTTTTTTTTTGTACTAAGGAACCCGCAGATTTCAATTTTTCTCGTCATCCTGATCATTTATATAAACACATCTATATATTTTTCTATTTCGATTAGTTTTAGGTGATATGTGAACAAAACTATAATACTCTGTAGCAACTGGTTGCAAGAGTATGAGAAACAAATAAATAAAATCACAAGTTTTTTACCCAAAATTTGTTACAATAAATCATTTTAGTTAATTAATTTAAATTTCATCTTCAATAAGTATATCATTTTCGTTGTGTATTATTATTATTAACAGTCTCGCGTTTGAATATGGTCCTTAAATAAACAATTCGTCACATCCATTAATCACGATCGATAGAATGGACAAAGAGTAAAACCATTTTCATGCTTTCATGAACAAAGGATAATCAGCTGGTTAATGTTGCGCATCTGGGAAAATTTCTTTGCCATCACTTACTATACTACCGGAGCCTTTAAAAACACTTTTAGCTAGAACCAAATCTCAATCAAAATTGTGAAAATTCGTAAATTTAATTCATGCTTCCAAATGACGTCATTTGGAGCAACAAAAATTGTTCATCATGAAGATAGTCGGAATTTTGAATCTACACTCAAGTGTAAGATCGAATCAGTTCATTGCTTCCAATGCCTGATGCCGATCCAAAATTTTTCAAATTTATTTTATTGGAAATGGGGAGCAACAATCACATAAACGTTACGCTTACAACCATATAGAGCAGATGGAGGAACGAGAAATTATATATATTTTGGGAACGTTTGATAACCAGCTGGTACAATTGTTCAAGACCCTTTCTAATAGACTACAAAACGACAACTACGTCATTGTCATTAAAGCAAACAAAGTGTCCTAAGAAAAGCGCGCAGGCAGATATAAAATTCCAACTGTTAGGAAGTTGCAGTTGTTATAGCCGATGACCCATGTGAACGTCGAGACGTACGCATACAACGCAGAAATAATACGATGCAAATAATTCAAGACAATCATCGTTCTTACGATGTTTTGCAGTATCCGTTGATATTTTGGGAAGGAGAAGATGGACATCATTTAAATATTAAACAAAGGAATCCAACTACAGGTACAGCTTATAGATTATCTTACATTTTTTTTTAAGTCAATAATTTCTGTTTATCTCATAAATATATTCGTTTGCAGGTGAAGAACTGATGGAGACAGTTAGTTCTATGAACTTCCACATATCGGTTGATGATTCGTGATAATGAAGACAACAACATTCTCAGATGCAGACAACTGTTTCATCAGTACATTGTGGATATGTACGTACTTGTACATATACTCACACGCTAATTGGTTGATTGTGATAAATGTATCTGTAATTAGGTTAGATATTGTAATAGTTTTCATCAAAGCGGTCCAGATTGAAAAAAGTTTGAAATTTTCGGATTAAAGACGGTTGCATAGGGCAACGTGTGTCGGGTCCGCTGGTAATATGCGAGGTTTGACAATTAAGTAATGAGACTGATTTTATTGCCGCGCTTGTGGTAAACCTCGCTCTAGCTTGTTTGGTTTCCGTGCTGTGTCAAGTTGAGTAGACGTGTGTTTATAGTGCTCGTCACGAAAATGGAAAAACGAAATCAAGAGCAACGCGTCGCGATAAAATTTTGCGCCAGATTGGGCGAAACAGCTTCGTAAACGTATGCTAAAATTGTAAGACTGTATGGTGATGGTGCTCTTAGTCGTGCCCAAAGCTCACAATAGCTAAAAAAAGCTCGCATGAGCAAGTCGAAGGTGAAAACGATGCTTATTGCCTTTTTTGATAGCCGTGGAATCGTCCACAAAGAATTCATTACACCGGGGAAAACTGTGAATCAAGTCTACTGTTGGCAAGTACTCGAAAGATTGCGAAAACCAGTCAACAGGGTGCGCCCAGACATCGCTCGTAACTGTCACCCTGTGACTGTTTTCTGTTTCCTAAAACAAAATCGGTGGTCAAAGGAACCCACTTTGAGTCGATTACGGACATCCAGACGGCCGTGACGAGGGTACTCGCGGACATCCCAGTCGAAGCGTTCCAGAAATGTTACAAAGAATGCAAAAAGCGCTGGAATCGCTGTATAGCTGCCCAAGGGAACTACTTTGAAGGGGATGGCAGAGTTGTAGAATAATTTTCAATATACGGTTTTTATGGAATCAGTCTCATTACTTAATTGTCATACCTCGTATATAATATATATACTGTACTATACTAATAAGTGGGAACTTCGTAGATACAATCAGCAACGTTATGAACAATACTTAATGGGTCAAACACCGATGGGCGATATCGGCCAACCTAGATTTACATGCCAATAAGACGGATACGGTATTTTTTGAAAGAACAATATCCCAACATAGAAACCCATAAGGCTCAACGGGGTGAACTTAGAAATTAAGAAGTTTTCCAAGACCCTAGGAGTAATTTTGGACACGCGATCCGGCTGACCACTAGTAATGACAATGCATGCATAAAGTACAGGGAAGTAAGCATGAAAGATTCTGGAACTTATCATATAAACTTATATGGAATTCGGATTATCTAAGCGTTTCAGAGTTCAAGGTTCTTGATGAGTATCACCATCAAAGGTGCTTGGGATATTGTATCTGCTTAAAATTATCTCTAATCGAAAAATAAAATTATCATTAATTTTGCTCAATGTAGGTAATAATCGTTTTCCTTTCATCATTACTTTATAAATATAACTAAGCATTTTTCCGAAAATTTTCTGTCGATGGCACCAGCGGTTTCGGAGAAAATTTTTTCGCCTTCTTAAAGTTCCTGAGCAGCGTGTACAAGTTTACGCAAGAGTATCTCAGCATTGTGACAAATTGAGCTGTCGGAAGTGTCAAAATGGTTTTATTTACCAGAAGATACAATATCCTGATGGAGCCACTGCTGCAAATGGGGGACCATGCAACCAGCGGATACAGTGAAAAATCTAAGTCTCATCCTCAATAGGATGCTTTCAAAGAAGCCGATTATCGAACAGAGAGCAAATAAGGCAAGGTTGCCTAGTACTGCTGTAGAGGAGCCATTGGCAAAAGGAGGGGTCTCTCAGCGAAAGTAGTTTTCTGCCTCCACGGCACCATTGTCAAGCCCATTATATTCTATACAGCCTTTGTATAGTAGAGGACTCTAGAAAAGATAAAACTTGCAAAGAAACTCCAGAGCGTTCAACTGGCGGGCTCATCAGCAAATGTGATGCACTAAAGTCCAATCCAACCATGGCACTAAACATCATTTTGCCGATAGTTTCCTAAAGGAAAATATGCCGTATGCAGTGCTTTTCAAGCCGAGGTTGCAGCAAGATAGCAGTAGATTTACTGTTCCGGACTGCAGCTTCCTTCAGAGAAGTGACCATCAACTCAGATAGCAGGACAGCGATACTAACCTGGAACTCATTAACGGTGCGTTCAGGGTTGGTCAAGGAGTGTCTAACCGTGTTATCAATAGCATCGTGTCTCTTTGTGATAAGACTGGTATGAGAGCCAGGCCACAGCGGATTTGCAGGCGATTCGAAACTGATAAAAAAGTACTTTAGAACCGCTATTAGAAGAAGGGGCTAGGGCGGTGCTCACGTCACGTTACAGAAGCGTTGTCCGCTCTGGACCACTGCGCTGCGCTGTAGCAAATTTCGGCCCAAGATCGATAGCAAGGGATCTAATAATATCTTTGCCCTCGGAAGGGCTTACCTCTTCCTAGTTTTGGGGTTTTAGCAGTTCATTGCCGTTTTTGTGTCCATGCTGTAAGGCTGGGAGTCTTATCGAACGCTACCAGCAGAAGTTGTATGAAAGAAGATCAGGTGGAAACAAGTCAACACTTCCTTCTTGAGTATCTCACGTTTGGGAGGTTAAGCATTAAGCACTTGAAAGTGCATGCCTTCAGACATCCGTACTGGCGGAAACGGAAATTAAACCCCTGTGCAGATTTGCATTGACCACTAAGCGTTTTGCAAATTTGTGATTGCAAAAACAGGGGTTTTTCATTTCTATGGCTCCTCGATGGACCACATATAGCAGTCCACGAGCAGTTTCTATAGATCAGCTTTCTTACCGAGCCGAATACGCTCATATCGCTAACCTTTTTCATATTAGCGAATTCAAATTCTCTTAAATATATCAACATTAGATATGTATACATATGTATATTTACTATAGAAAAATAAATTCCGATTTTTTAAGTTCACAAGGAAATATAATAACCTACCGAACATTTAACATTTTTTTACCCTTTTCTACTACCAGAGAAACTCCTTGGCCGTTCTTAGATTGCTTTCATCGTACAATCACTTGTGCTATTGAGCAACAAAACGCTGTTTTATTATAACTCAGTGCCAATAGCTTCCATATAGTTATAATTTTTTCATGTAAAATAAACTAAGCAGACAACAGGACTTACGCTCGATGAAATCCCTCCAATCCAATCTGCACATAAATTGCTACCTTCAACAACCACACGTCATTGCAAATCCATAATCTGACCGCCAAACGCTTAACGCATTTGCGACTTTTTTGTTTTAAGATTTGTTTTGATTGTTTCCTTCGCATCCTTTCTGTTGCTTGTCCTGCACTAGAGGAATTGCCACCGCAACGATTATGGCATTATGAAGTTCGTAACTGATTTCCGGCAAAACTTGTGCACAACAAGTCGTCATAACATTAGCGTAATGTAGACCCCATATTTATGGGCACAGCAACAAAAAGAATAGCAAAAACAAAAAACAATAATAACAACAAGTACACAGGCAACAACGAATTTGGAGTTGATTAAACATAACTATGATTCACATAAACTACATAGTTAGGCAAGCGTGGCTATGCGTATGGATGTCAGGAAAAAGACGAAGCTTAGTTTTCCATATGTTTATACTTCTTCTATATTTCACCATAATCATTAAAAAAAAATGTTTGTATTTTTCGCAACTCTTAATGTTAGTAATTCATAAAAAAAATCCTCCCTCAAGCCAAGCGCTGTGCTTTAACTCATTCATTCAACATAGGAACTTTCATTTTTTCATTCAAACTAAAATTTCACCAACTAATTTTCGTTTCTCAAAAATAACCATCACCTATTTAGAAAGTTGGTTTTTCAAACTTTGAAAATACCCGCGAAAAGATTCTTATTCTCAGAAACTATTTTATTTTTTAATCGTCTAATTGAGATAATCAAACTTTGTCGCAGAAATTTTTAAAGTTTGAAAAGTTTTAAAAAACGAAAATTAGCTCGTGAACGGGAACCTAAAAAAAATAGCGACCCCTCAGAGGTAAGCTACAGCGCCTGGCTTGAGGGAAAATTTTTTTGCCAATCACTAACATTTAAGGCTTGAAAAAAAATTCAAAATTTGTTTTTGAAGCACCCTAATAATTATATATAGATATATATATATATATGTGCATGTTTGTGTGTCTATATATATAATATGTCTAGTGCTGGTAGCAAGACTCTCCTTAAATCTGTGTCAACTTAAGTGAGCGCACAAAAAAATTGGATAATCAGTTGGAAATCACTACTGCGACATCAGCGTTAGGCTGCTTTCTTAGATTATACTCTGCATATCCCCTACACAACAGTCCAAACACCCGCTATGCGTCTTCAAGCGAGTTTGTAAGTATGAAAACACGAAGGTAAGTTGCACCGAAGCTATAATACCCTGCAAATGTGTATTTATGGCATAATGCGTTCAAAAAATATTTATGTAGTTTGATTTTGAGCGTTCAGTTTGTATGGCAGCTATATGCTGTAGTGTCCGATCTGAAGAAAATTACCGGAGATTGTCGCGCTGCCTTGAACAAAAAACTGTGCCAAATTTCGTGAAGATCTATTATGAAGTAAAAAAGTTTTCCATTAAAGTATTTGATTTTGATCGGTCAGTTTTTATTTCAGCTATATGATAGAGTAGTTCGATATGTGGAATTAGTTTAGTAATTGCAGAATTCTTTTGAACAATAGTTCATGCCAAATTTCGCGAAGATATCTTGCCAAACAACAGAGTTTTCCATACAAGAACTTCATTTTGGTTAGCCAATTTGGCCCGATATAGGCGCTCCCGACAAATGAGCAGCTTATTGAATCTACGGAGTTTCTTTCTGGGTATATAAATCCAGAATTTAATAAACCTTAATTTAACCTGTTCAGGGTATAAAATCTATTGGATTAACTCAATTCGTGCAAACAAATCCTTATTTTTTTGTTACTACGCGAATTCTCGCAGCCAAAGGACAACAGAATGTATAAGGGTGGGGAATAGAGAAAATATGCACATACACCAATATAAATTTGTTGAGTAAATATATATGTGAAGTTTTATGTCATTCGGTGTGAATGAGGTTGGTTGGGCTTTCTTTATCAAGCTTGCACGCTTTCATAAAGAAGTGTATGTGGTTGTATATGTATTGTGTCGGTGCGAATTTGTGAATGTGTATGATTATTTGTAACACAACTAATTTATTTATCAGTTATCAGCACGATTTACAAGGGGTTTTCTGACGTGCGGATATTTTTAATGTACATGGGTGAGGCCATATACATATATACACATACACATACTTACATATAATATATATAAGTATATATTCCTTTACTGTCATAAAAAAATATATATGTCCATCATATATCATATATTGTATGAGAGTCTATGCTTGTAACTCGTATAACCGCACAAAAATCGCAACAAAGTGAAAGGAAAGTAAATCCTGCCATCCGTTAAATGCGTCCATCGGCTTAAGTGCATATGTGTACATATGAGTGTGAACGAGAACAGTTTGATAGGTCAGTGGCACTTTTTATAATCATATTCGTATATTTTATAACATCGTGAATGCAAAATTGAAAAATCAGAGAGAAAAAGAGGTCGCGAAATAGGTTTGATTGAGATATATTGCTAAATAAAATAGTAAAATTTAGTTACACCTATACTACAAAGTTGAAACTATAGCAGAGTATTATTCCCTTACAGGAGTGTAGACGATCGTCACAAGGAAGACTATTTATTCAACAGTGCTTCAGAATATTGCGCAATACTGTTGGGTGCCCGCAGAATGGACGCTTAAAGCCGAGCCGAGCGGAAACTCACGTGTTGCGTAAATGGGAAAATGCGCTCGGCTCGGCTTTAAGCGTCCACTCTGCGGGCAACCTTAGAGACTTTCTGGAAGCAGAAAAAGGATTGCTGCACAATATACTCACAGTAAGCTCCTAAGAACAATTGGGATTACGTATAAGGACTAAATTGAAAAACTAAACATTACTAACGACATGAATGATATAAAAATAATGCTTCCAAGATCATAATGGTTTGTAACTCCAAGAAAAATAGAGGATGTATCCGAACTAGTTGGAGACTCTAAAATCAATTAATAAGTAATATAACCAAGATCTCTCGGCTCTGCTATATCAAAAATAACGGAACAGTCTTTCGATTATGGACTATCGCTTTATACGAAATTCGTCAGAACTACTTAGAGATACTATGTAAAACTAACTATAACATCGAACAGACCCAAAGAGCAGTATTAAATTCAAAAAGATGTGTATGATGCATGAGTGATGCAGAGATAAGGCTTTAAAAAGCAGTCGGGTCTGCAAATCCAAGAAAAAGTTATGTTTCAGTGTATTGTATACTAACACTTTAGCCTTGGACTACTTGGAAACTCTAAAACTAACCACAACGTCGAAAAATCGGAGCCAAAAGGTAAGAACCACAACTACGTTACTTATAAGATTTCCAAGATTGTGTAACAAGTGAAGAATGTTCGAACTGAAAGCATGAGAATTTGACCAAAAAATATCCAAACTTATTTCATAGCCAGTCCGTCGAAGATTTCCATGTTTAAATTTGACATGTAGAGCTTGTCAAAAGATCTGTAAAATCTTCGATGTGGATAAAAACTAATTGGTTAATTTCTAAAATATTTTTTCTTTATACACTAAATATGAGTACAACTGTAAATTTTCATGGAAACACCTTGGGACTATTATGAAAGCGACTTTTGTCGGCTTAAAACCAAACCAAAATTTCTACTTCCTGAGGATATTGTTCTATTCAATAAGTCAACTTAACCCATCAAACAACCCTCTTAATTACATATATAGGTTTTTTGTACACACCTGCAGGTGATTGAGTTCGGATTTGTCAAAGGCTTTGGGTTTTTATCCATTCGTTTTCTTTCTCGTTAATTTTTTACTTGCAACATCTTAAAAAATTTGCGCTTTGTATACAAAAAACAATTATGTAACAGACGGATTGACCATTAATGCGTTAATAGTGTTTGCGGGCGTTAGTTGAAAGAAAAAAGAACGTTAAAGCAGAAGCTGCTTGCCGTAAAAGGTAAAATGTGTACGCACAAATGGATAATTCGACTCATTGGGTACTTACAGGTAAGTTGGACTCATTGCGATAGCTGCAAAAGCATATTGATTGAAGTTCTGATCCCAATATGTCGAGACTATTGTGTACAAATTTTGAGTGAGTGAACATTAGAACTCAAAATCTACTAAACCGATCCTTTTGAAAATTTCAACATTACTTCTTCAAATAAAGTAAAGTTTTTCCATTTTTTATTAACAAATTAATTAAATTTTTGAGCTCAAATTACGCTTTTTACTGCCAAGTGCTGCAAAAAATAGAAAAAAAGCTCTTTCTTATTACCTCGAGAAAAACATCAACTTTAAAAAGCATATCTATTTTTTTGTTTCATATGATCCGATAACGAGTTACAATGTTCCATATTTTTTCAAAGCGCTTCTGGAGATTCATCGTTACAGGCTTATTTATAATTATTTTTCATTGAAATATTTTTCTAATATAGCTCTAAAGCTGTACAATAATATGACACTAAATTTAATAAAATTATATTACTCATGTCGCCGCAAAAAAAAAAAAACACAAATATACTATTTTTTTGCCTTCAAAACCTTAGTTCGTGTTTAATAAAATTTGGAGGTGATGTATGAAAATTTGTATAAATTTCCAAAAAGTATTGTAACTAATACTTTTTTGCAAATAACGTTAAATAAAACGGTTATATTCGCACTGAATCCAATTTATTTCTAGCTCTAACTTAATGCTGTATTTTTTGGCTGCTTTCCTTAATCCTAAAAAAGCATAAGTTTATCTATTCATTAGTTGAAACTCTGCTTGCTCTATTTTCCTTTTACTTTGGAACACTTTCGACCGCTTTCAAATTTTCCGAAATGCTCCTTCGCTATTTTTATGCATTTTTACCACACTCACTTAAGCAGCACATGGAAAAATGCCAAAATAAAACCAAATATACACATATATAAGGACTCTCCCATCCTTGCCACTTTATGTGACATGAATGTGTGCTACATTCTTTTGTTACAGTCTGTCAAGTAAGAGCGTGGTCGTGTTAATTTATAAAAAAATTTATTTTATAAAACTTTCGTATTTATATATACATTGTACACATTACAAACAATGATGCAATTTGGTCAATATGTCCAGTCACCACCGGCATTGATAATTGCCAGGCATCTCCGAGGCATGCTTTCTACTAATTTGACGGCGTTAGGCAACTGCTTCAAAGTGTATGTGTCTTCCACGGAGCGTCTGTTTAATATATGCCCACACATTTTTTAGAGGGTTTGCATCGGCCGACTGCGACGGACAATCCAACGTAACCATGCCAGATTGAGTTTTCCACTGAGTATGGACCATGCTGCGGTGTTCAGGATCGTTGTCCGCCTGCAGAATCCAATCTTAATTTTTTATGATAAACCGTCGTTTGGCAGATAGCAGTAAAGCCTTTTTGTAGATTTTAATTATTTTCTCGGCATTTAGGTTGTCAGTAAAGAGGTACAAAGTGCCGAATCCCTGCTTTGAGAAGCAGCCCAAATATGCTCCTGTGTTCCATGTTTTACGGTCCGCTGAACAAGCCTATTGGTGGAAGGTTCGCGTGAGAGCAGAACGTGCCTATATAGAACATTCATCAGTAAAAATAACATTTTCAAAATCTCTATCAATATCACAAGTTTTTCAGTTCTTCATTGTGTTGCGCCATTTCAGATCATGAATATGTAAAAGGGTTTGGATAGTTTTGTAGGATATATCCAAACCTTTTCCCACTTATTTTGCTTGTCCTTGCCGCAGTGTTAAAGCAGGATTCCGCGAAAACAGGTTCAATATTCTCTTTTTATCTTTTTTGTTCATTTTTCCTATCGAACCACGTTCTGGTAAATCATCGACATTTTTAGCCACTATATATCGCTGCATCCACTTCTGTATAAATGTGTTCGACTTTCTCATATATTTAGCAGCCGCTGATTGCGACATTTTGGGAACTTTCGGATGGATGCAAAGGAACACAGCTTCGTAGCGCGATGTGTACTTAGTACTCATGTCATTTAAAGTGACTCTATTTCAAAAGATCAACGACAATTGAACCTTTATTGACAATGCATCAAGGACAAAGCTTCCCTCTATCGGCTCGCGAAGGAATTAGAGCGAAATCTCTCATTAACTGTCGGTAAAGTCGACCAGGCTCTTACTTGACAGACTGCCGCATATGTATGTGTACATGAGTTAATGTATGCACAAACACACACATGACACATATCATTAGTTTCAGTCAGTATGTATGTTAACATCTAAGTATGTACAACAAATTCGCTTACAAAGAAATGAAATGTATCTTTAGCTGGTATCAGCTTGAAGCCGCGTTACTACTATTTTGTTTACGAAATTTCAGCAACTTTTTTTTATACTTCAAATCTTTATTGCCGAAAATTAATCCTCAAAACATAAAAATTAATACACTATGCTATATGAAAAATGAACTAGCGTCAAAAAGGAACAAATGATATTGATGATGAGGAAGCATAGCCCATCCTTTCAAAAGCTCAAACTCATCGTGCTTCATAAACGTTTATCTGTGCAACCTTCGAAAGATCGTCAAGAAACACTCAACCACATAGCTGCGATTCCCCTCTTCTTCTACCTCCTGACAGCTTTTACAAAAGTCATTATAAGATATTCCTTGTCTGTTGGCATGTCTAACAAATATACAGTGACCCACTTGCACTCCTATTTGATCTCTTATGTCATTCGTTTTGTATGCCAGAGGTTTATAAATTCTCTCTTTGCTAGAGTATAATTGAGCAGGCACTGGCTTCAGAGTTAGCAGGAATGTCACAATGTCTTTGAACTCATTGCAGGTTTATCGTGAAATAGGGTGCAAAATCCATAAAGAGATCAAGGAATTCTTTCACTATCTTTAGAGAAATCTGAAATTTAGGTATTCCAAAACCACGTGGATATCAGCATTTATAAATATATCCTTTATTATTTAATTGCTGTGATAATTTTGCTAAAAAGACAGCACTTAAAAATTTTCCAGAGGTAATTTAATATAATTTACATTTCGCAACGCTCTTTTACAATTTTTTTTTGTACTTTGTTTTTAAAACCAGCCCCTACAAGATTAGATTTCGGGTAGAGGTTAACTTGAATTCTTGGAAAAATCAATAAATAACTTTTGCATCCCGGGTCCATCTTGTACGAATTATAAATCTAGAAGGTTTGATATAGAAAACTACTACACATTTGGGATGGTGATTTCTGCGCCAGCTTAATGGAGTGGTTAGGATTTCGAATAAGATCCTTCTTCTCGATTGTACGTAGTCGAAACGAATATGAATTGGAATTCGGAAAAAATTCTACAAATTATTCCCACTGTCCGACTTTAAACAATACCTCATTTCAAGGTGAAATCAGTAAACTCGCTATCACTACGCTTAAACTTCTTCTTCTTAATTGGCGAAGACACCTTTTATGCGATTTTAGCAAAGTTAACGGCAGCGTGCCAGTCGTTATTATTTTCGCTACGTGGCATCAAGTGGATGTTCCAAGCGTAGCCAGGTCCTTCTCCACCTGGTCTTTCCTACGTAGTGGAGGTTTTCTTTTTCCTTCCCCCGGCTGGTACAGCGTCGAATACTTTCAGAGCTGGAGTGTTTTCGTCCATTCGGACAACATGAGTAGCCGCTGTCTTTTAATTCGCTGAGCTGTGTCAATGTCGTCGTATATCTCATATAGTTCATTGTTCCATCGAATGCGATATTCGCCTTGACCAACGCGTAAAGGACCATACATCTTCCTCAGAACTCTTATCTCAAAAACTAGTAACGTCAACCATATAGCAGAACGGGAATTATAAGCGTTTTATAGAGTTTGGTTTTTTTCGTCGAGAGAGGACTTTGCTTATCAATTGCCTACTCAGTCCAAAGTAGGACCTATTGGCAAGAGTTATCCTGCGTTGGATTTTCAGGCTGACATGGTAGTGTTTACGCTGGTTATAAGATAGAGGAACTTATCTACGATTTCAAATTTATGACTGTCAACAGTGACGTGAGAACCTAGTGGCGAGTGCAATGACTGTTTGCTTGATGCCAGGAGATATTTCGTCTTGCCGTCGTTCACTGCCAAACCCATCTGTTTTGCTTCCTCATCCAGTCTGGAGAAAGTGGAACTAACGGATTGCATCTGCTCGATTAAGTTCAGCAGCTCGAATTATTTACTCTAGTAGCAGATTGAAGAAGTCGCACGATAGGGAATCGCCTTCTCTGAAACCTCGTTTGGTTTCGAGCGGCTCGGAGAGGCCCTTCCCGATCCTTACGGAGCTTTCGGTGTTGTTCAACGTCTGTTTCCACAGCCGTATTAGTTTTGCGGGGATACCAAATTCAGACATCGCAGCGTAGAGGCAGCTCCTTTCCGTGCTCTCGAAAGTAGCTTTGAAATCGACGAAGAGGGAGTGTGTGTCGATTCTTTTTTCACGGGTCTTTTCCAAGACTTGACGCATGGTGACGCATGGTTATAGAACCTTATACGCGAGGTTGAGAAGGCCTATCCCACGGTAGTTGGCGCAGATTGTGAGGTCTCCTTTTTTATGGATTGTGCATAGCACACTTAAATTCCAATCGTTGGGCATGCTTTCGTCCGACCATATTTAACAAAGAAGCTAATACATGCTCCTTATCAGTTCTACGCCGCCGTGCTTGAGTAGCTCGAACGGCAATTCCTTGGCCCCGCAGTTTTGTTGTTCTTTAGTCGAGTAATTTCTATTCGAACTTCTTCATGGTCGGGCAATAGAACGTCTGCTCCATTGTCTTCGATTGGGGAATCGGGATCGCCTTCTCCTGGTGTTGTACGTTCACTGCCATTCTGCAAGCTGGAGTAGTATTACCTCCGTTATTTAAGTATGATCTGGGCATCGGTCACTAGATCACTTTTGGGGGTTCTACAAGAGGATGCTCCGGTCTTGAAACCTTCTGTAAGCCACCGCATCTTTTCGTAGAATTTTCCAACATTGCCCCTGTCGGCCGGCTTATCAAGCTCTTCATACTCACGCATTTCGGCCTCTTTCTTTTTTTGTCTGCAAATGCGTCTCGCTTCCTTCTTCAACTCTCGATATCTATCCCATCTCGCACGTGTTGTGGTCGATCGTAACATTGCGAGGTAGGCAGCCTGTTTTCTCTCCGCTACGGCACGGCAATCCTCGTCGTACCAGCTGTTCTTTTGCATTTTCCGGAAACAAATAGTTTCGGTTGCAGCTGTATGTAAGGAGTTTGAAATGCCGTCCCACAGTTCCCTTATACCGAGTTGTTGACGAGTGCTCTCAGAGAGCAGGAGTGCAAGCCGAGTAGAAAAACGTTCGGCTGTCTGTTGTGATTGCAGCTTCTCGACGTCGAACCATCCTTGTGTTTGTTGGCGAGCGTTTTTTGCTGCACAGAGGCGGGTGCGAATTTCGGCTGCAACAATATAGTGGTCCGAGTCGATGTTAGGACCGCGGAGCGCACGCACCTCTAAACCACTGAAGACGTGTCTTCCGTCTATCACAACATGATCGATCTAGTTGGTGGTTTTTCGATCCGGAGACAGCAAGGTAGCTAGATGTATTTTCTTGTGCTGGAATCTAGTACTACATATAACCGTATTTCGGGCCCCGGTGAAGTCGATCAGCCTCAACCCATTTGGGGATGTTTCGTCGTGGAGCGCTCATAGAAGGCATCTTTGGTCACATCGTCCTTCTCTTCCGTCGGGGCTTTGGTGCGCATTGTGGCTAGACGTTCATCCACTGGGGTGAATGATAGTACTCGGCGACGGAGTCTCTCTCCCACCACGAATCCCACGCCAAACTTGCGCTCCTTTATATGGCCACTGTTGTAAATGCCACAAGGACCTACTTGTCTTTGTCCTTGTCCCGTCCATCTCATATTTGGATGACGGTGATGTCTGCCCTTATTTTCACGAGGAAATCAACCAGCTGGGCAGCAACACCTTCCTAATTGCATGCCTTTAATTCGTAATCCTTATTTCGTTTGCCATGGTCGTCATCAAAATGGGAGTCACTCATCCAAGGCTTTCATTGGTGTGCTTTTTTTCACGTGGCGGGTCCCAAACCCAGAGCACAACCCTGCGGAGGGGATATTTCGACTTCTCACTTTAGCTCGCCTTCAAACGGATGGTCTTAAGTTACCCAGAGGATACTTGGTCAAAGACCGGAAGTCGTGAGCTGCTTGAGCCATATGTAAAATAATCGTTTCTGGCCACTCCAAAGTGAATGGCACTTGCATGAATTTCTATGACTCCATCCTCCCTGCTTATACCCTGAACAGTATATTGCCACCAAGGTTGTAACACCCAAAACGAGACTTCGGAGACTCATTACTTAAATATATAAATGATCAGTGGATATGCTGAGTCGATTTAGCTAAGTCCGTCAGCCTGTTTGCTTATACGCTGTATTTTTTTGATATCAATCTGAAATTTTGGATACGTCCGTTTCTCCTGATGAAGCTGTTCTTTTATCAGAACTGATTAAATGTATAGCTCGTATGAAAAGCTTCTTTATTTGACGAAATCCCGAACAGTACCGAAAATGAAGCGGGGTCCCGAAATTTCGGAATTACCGAAAATCTGATATTATTAATGATTTACATTTAAAAAATGTTTAATTTAACATTCACTTAAACTAACAACTTTTCGGGATTGTGCTTTTTGCCAACTGCAAGCAAATGTAATGCACTTGTTATTAAATATGTGTAGTCGTATTTGCAATTCAATTAAATACTTTGCCAGCTCAAAGAAATTTTCACATACTTAACACATTGCCTAAATATGTGTGAAATTTGCCCACACACTCGCAAGCATACCGGCAAATTGATATCTGCAACGGAGCATCTTGTTTAAATTAAACTTTGAACTCTTATTTATAGAATGAAAATAAATCGCTGCATATACATAGGTAGTACGTATGAAGGGTATGGGTGCGTGCAGATATTTCTACTATAAATACAAATTTAGTTATCTTCATAGATATTTGCAGGAATGACTATGGATTGCTGATAAATACACATACACACACATACATACAATCAGTTATGTTCAAATGTACACAAGCTTGCCCCTCTGGCCGTTTGAGGCTTACATCACTTCAATTGCTATGCATACAAATATAATCGCTCTATTATGCCGCTATATTCAATCAAATACATTAATAACTGTATTTAGGTATACGTACTTACCATATTGATATAAGTAGATCGTATTTGCTTTTAATTACTTTGCGCATTAAGGCGCCTAATTGGGTTGCAATTAATATCTATGTCTTTGTCGAAGACTCCGACAGCCATATAGCCACAGATATTTATTAGACATGAAAATGAACAATGAATGATTGTCGATGTAAGTGATTTCAAAACAGTCACTAATTTTAGTTTATTTAGTACAAACTAATAGTATGGATTGATATTAGGGTGAACCCAACGTCGAACTAATGGGTATAAATGAACCTTTATACATAGAAAAACATATCCCTGCCAAGAATATTTTGATACATGTTTACAATATGTTTATGTACATATATACGGCCGAGCATGCATCAACTTATTGTAGAATATGGTCGGATGCAAGAATGCCCAACGATTGATATTTAAGTGTTCTCTGCTCAATCCACGAATTGGGAGACCCCACATTCTGCGCCAACTACCATGGGATAAGCCTCCTCAACATCGCATATATGGTTCTATCGAGCGTATTGTGTGAAAGATTAAAGCCCACCGTCAACAAACTGATTGGACCTTATCGGTGTGGCTTCAGACCTGGCAAATCAACAACTAACTTGAATGACTTTTTCAACCTACTTTCGAAGAAAATAATTCGAGCTGCAGAGCTAAACAAATAAGGTACCATCTTCTATAAGAGTGTACACCTGCTGGCGTATGAGGATGATATTGATATCATTGGCATCAACACCTGCGCCGTTAGTTCTGCTTTCTCCATAATGGATAAGGCACCGAAGCAAATGGGTCTGGCAGAGAACGTGGGTAAGACGAAATATCTCCTGTCATCAAACAAACCGACGACTGTTCCCCCGACTAGGCTCTCTTGTCACTGTTGACAGTCATAACTTCGAAGTCATAGAAAATTTC
>CM050323.1:66950668-66978668 GCA_027475135.1 Bactrocera correcta | reverse complement strand
TAGTAATCCGTTCTGAACAATTTTTTTGGAGATTATATTGTTGGCTTAAAAATAATCTATACCAAATTTCGTGAATATATCTTGTCAAATTTTAAAGTTGTCCATACGAGAACTTGATTCCGAACGTTCAGTTTGTATGGCAGCTATATGCTATAGTTAACCGATCTAAACAAGTTCTTCGGAGATTACATTGTTGCCTTAGAAAATAATCTGCACCAAATTACGTAAATATATCTTGTCAAATGTTAAAGTTGTCCATACAAGAACTTGATTCCGATCGTTCAGTTTGTATGGCAGCCATATGCTATAAATAACCGATCCGAGCAATTTCTTCGGAGATTACATTGTTTTTTTTTAGAAAATAGTCTGAACCAAATTACGTGAATATATCTTGTCAAATGTGAAAGTTGTCCATACAAGAACATGATTCCGATCGTTCAGTTTAATGAGCAGCTTCTTGAAGAGAAAATGACGTTTGCAAAATTTCAAAACTATATCTTAAAAACTGAGGGACTAGTTCGTATATATACAAACAGACGGCCAGACGGACAAACAGACGGACATGGCTAAATCGACTCAGCTCGACATACTGACTATTTATATATACTTAATAGGGTCTCCGACGCTTCCTTTTGGGTGTTCAAACTTCGTGACAAACTTAATATACCCTGTTCAGGGTATAATAAATGTATGTGCGAATATCTATGTATATCAGTCATTTACGATAGCGACAACAAACAAGTTTAGAGTGATGCTCATTAAAACATATTAATTAGATTTTTTTTTTGTTATGGTGCACAATTGGAAATAAGTGGCTGCTAATTTACAGCACCTATTAATTACGTAAGCCGACAAGTAAGTGAGGTATTAACTAAGCGTAACTAGACAATGCCCAAAAACAAGAGAGCGTGTGAAGAGGACCTGAAAGTTGTGAACTACAGATCAAGAATTTATAAAAAAAATATTTTACAACAATACCGAGTTCTCCTTTATCTCAGTTTAAGCGCTATGATTTGAAGTATGTTGCGACTTTAGACAAACCAACAATAGCATTAAGTTGCACCGTTGCTATAATATGCATACTTGTATTTCATTAACATTCAGTTTATGTGATATAGCATATCAATTAGCAAAATTTGTAGCGTTGCTTTGGATAATAATCGATGTCAAAATTTTGTAAAGATATCTTGCCAAACAAGACAGTTTTTCATACAAGAACCTGATTTCATTCGTTAAGTTTATGTGGCTGCTAAGTATATGCTATAGTTGTCCGATATGGGCGATTTCGACAAATGTGCAGTTTTTTGGTGAAAAACGAGTACAAAATTGCAGACCAATATTGCAAAAACTGAGGGACTAGTTCAAGTATATACAGACAATCAGATGGACAGAGGGACACGCCTAAATTGACACGGCTCTTAATTTGTATTGTTTTGGGTCTCGGATGTATCCTTTAAGTACCACAAACTTCGTGGAAAGCTTAATATTCCCTGTTATATCTTAAATAAAAGCAATATAAAATAAATATTTATAAATATTTATATCACTTTGATCCACCATTGCAGCGCTTTGTTAAAAGTTGCTTTATTCGCGGTCCATTGCTTGTGTTATTTTCATACATATTTTAAAAGGTTGCTCTCTTATTTGTGATAGAGCATATTGTTGACAAAGACCCACTATATTAAATAGAGACACTAATTAGTTACTAGTTCTTTTTCGCAAGTTTTCTACTATGTCTGCAATTTTTTTAAATGCAGACGTTATGGTTTTTTTGAACTTATCTAGATAGATTTATCAAGAAGTTGACATTAAGCGTTGTTCACATTAGACGATATTCTCTTTACTGGACTATAATACAATTGAAAGAATAAGCTGGTTCTTATTCTATAAGCGAGTTGTAAATAAACTTTCATCTGAAATTAATTTTCTAAAATATACAAAGAAATTAATTTACCGACACATTTCTGAAGAAAAATATAATTTTAAAACATAAAAGTGTATTGCTTCATTGAACCATGCAAACTACATATTCTTGGTTTACTATATTGTAATAGTCGATTTATAAATTTAAAATGGCTTTTATGTACCAATTATTATAATAGCTGCCATATTCTAAGCCACTCTATCTCCATAAGACTCAGGTTCCTTTATATGCCCCCAAAAAATAACATTGATATACCGGTTAGTTTATTTTCAAAGCCTTAGCAAGTATTATTTTGCGGTTAGTGATTGCACACTGCCACTAACGGTAGTTAGTTAGACACGGCCAGTAGTAAGTATATATAGTTCGATCACTTTCGATTTCGGAGAAAACCACAAGTATATTTTACATATATACTAATAGTTTCGGCCATGCGCTTATAATAAACTATTTATAATGCAGCAGTGAAAATATCACTATGCTCTCGTAATAAATCCTTACATTATGGTGTGAGAATAGAAGCACATACAATAATAATAGAAGCAATAACATAATTATGAATTCCATCTGATTTTTTCTTCTTTGAATATATAAACCCCCTGCATAGGGTTGTGCGCTGGGTTTGAGACCCGCCACGTAAAAAAACACCCCCAATGAAAAGAAAAAAACAGCCTCGGATGAGAGAGCCCCCTTTTGATGACGACCATAGCAAACGAAATAAGGACTATGATTTGAGGGCATGCACCTGGAATGTCCGGTCCCTTAATTGGGAAGGTGCCGCTGCCCAGCTGGTAGATGTCCTCGTAAAGATAAAGGCTGACATCACCGCCGTCCAAGAAATGCGATGGACGGGACAAGGACCAGAGACGAGTAGGTCCTTGTGACATTTGCTACAGTGGCCATATAAAGGAGCGCAAGTTTGGTGTTGGATTCGTGGTGGGAGAGAGACTCCGTCGCCGAGTACTACCATTCACTCCGGAGAATGAACGTCTAGCCACAATCCGCATCAGAGCGAGGTTCTTCAACATATCGCTGATTTGCGATTTCCACGCCCCGACGGAAGAGAAGGACGATGTGACCAAAGATGCCTTTTATGAGTGCTTGGAGCGCACTTATGAGAGATGCCCCCGCCACGATGTCAAAATCGTGCTTGGCGACTTCAATGCCAGGGTGGGCAAAGAAGGTATCTTTGGCACTACGGTCGGTAAATCCAGCCTCCACGAGGAAACATCCCCAAATGAGTTGAGGTTGATCGACTTCGCCGCGGCCCGAAATATGGTTATCTGTAGTACTAGATTCCAGCATAAGAAGATACATCAAGCTACCTGGCTGTCTCCGGATCGAAAAACCACCAACCAGATCGATTATTTTGTGATAGACGGAAGACACGTCTCCAGTGTTTTAGATGTGCGTACGTTCCGAGGTCCTAACATCGACTCGGACCACTATATTGTTGCAGCCAAAATTCGCACCCGCCTCTGTGCAGCAAAAAACGCACGCCAACAAACACAAGGATGGTTCGACGTCGAGAAGCTGCAATCACAACAGACAGCCGAACGTTTTTCTACTCGGCTTGCACTCCTGCTCTCTGAGAGCACTCGTCAACAACTCGATATAAGGGAAGTGTGGGACGGCATTTCAAACTCCTTACGTACAGCTGCAACCGAAACCATTGGTTTTCGAGGAGTGCCGTGTCACAGCGGAGAGAAAACAGGCTTCCTACCTCGCAACGTTACGATCGACCACAACACGTGCGGGATGGTTTAGATACGGAGAGTTGAAGAGAGAAGCGAGACGCATTTGTAGACAAAAAAAGAAAGAGGCCGAAATGCATGAGTACGAAGAGCTTGATAAGCTGGCCGGCAGGGGTAATGCTCGAAAATTCTACGAAAAGATGCGGCGGCTTGCAGAAGGTTTCAAGACCGGAGCATACTCTTGTAGAACCCCCCAAGGTGATCTAGCCACCGATGCCCAGAGCATACTTAAATTATGGAGGGAACACTTCTCCAGCCTGCTGATTGGCAGTGAACACACAACATCAGGAGAAAGCGAACCCGATACCCCAACCGATGACGATCGAGCAGACGTTCCATTGCCAGACCATGAAGAAGTTCGAATAGCAATTGCCCGCCTGAAAAACAGCAAAGCGGCAGGGGCCGATGGATTGCCGGCCGAGCTATTCAAACACGGCGGCGAAGAGCTGATAAGGTGCATGCATCAGCTTCTTTGCAAAATATGGTCGAACGAAAGTATGCCCAACGATTGGAATTTAAGTGTGCTATGCCCAATCCACAAAAAAGGAGACCACAATCTGCGCCAACTACCGTGGGATTAGCCTCCTCAACATCGCAAATAAGGTTCTGTCGAGCGTATTGTGTGAAAGATTAAAGCCCACCGTCAACAAACTGATTGGACCTTATCAGTGTGGCTTTAGACCTGGCAAATTAACAACCGACCAGATATTCACCATGCGCCAAATCTTGGAAAAGACCCGTGAAAGGAGAATCGACACACACCACCTCTTCGTCGATTTCAAAGCTGCTTTCGACAGCACGAAAAGGAGCTGCCTTTATGCCGCGATGTCTGAATTTGGTATCCTCGCAAAACTAATACGGCTGTGTAAGCTGACGTTGAGCAACACGAAAAGCTCCGTCAGAATCGGGAAGGACCTCTCCGAGCCGTTTGATACCAAACGAGGTTTCAGACAAGGCGATTCCCTATCGTGCGACTTTTTCAACCTGCTTCTGGAGAAAATAGTTCGAGCTGCAGAACTCAACAGAGAAGGTACCATTTTCTATAAGAGCGTACAACTGCTGGCGTATGCCGATGATATTGATATCGTCGGCCTCAACACCCGCGCCGTTAAATCTGCTTTCTCCAAACTGGACAAAGAAGCAAAAGAAATGGGTGTGGCAGTGAACGAGGGCAAGACGAAATATCTCCTGTCATCAAACAAACAGTCGTCGCACTCGCGACTTGGCACTCACGTCACTGTTGACAGTCATAACTTTGAAGTTGTAGATAGTTTCGTCTATTTTGGAACCAGCGTAAACACCACCAACAATGTCAGCCTAGAAATCCAACGCAGGATAACTCTTGCCAACAGGTGCTTCTTCGGACTAAGTAGGCAATTGAGAAGCAAAGTCCTCTCTCGACAAACAAAAACCAAACTCTATAAGTCCCTCATAATTCCCGTCCTGCTATATGGTGCAGAGGCTTGGACGATGTCAGGAACTGATGAGTCGACATTGCGAGTTTTCGAGAGAAAGGTTCTGCGAAAGATTTATGGTCCTTTGCGCGTTGGCCACGGCGAATATCGCATTCGACATTGACATAGTTCAGCGCATTAAAAGACAGCGGCTACGCTGGCTAGGTCATGTTGTCCGGATGGATGAAAACACTCCAGCTCTGAAAGTATTCGACGCAGTACCCGCCGCGGGAAGCAGAAGAAGAGGAAGACCTCCACTCCGTTGGAAGGACCAAGTGGAGAAGGGCCTGGCCTCGCTTGGAATATCTAATTGGCGCCACGTAGCGAAGAGAAGAAATGACTGGCGCGCTGTTGTTGACTCGGCTATAATCGCGTAAGCGGTGTCTACGCCAGTAAAGAAGAAGAAGAATATATAAATTAAGAACCAATGAATATATCGGTTATATTAAATTAAATATTGATACAAATTATTCATAGAGGAAATTATTCCAGGACGACCACTTAACATCAGTAAACAACACGTAAGAATAAAAGAAAAGAATTGGTGCTTGAAAATCTACGATTAATAGTCAGATATCTTACTGGCGGAAGGATTAGTCAAAACCGTTTGAAACATAATTTGAAGATGAAGATGATGGTTAAGAAAAGTAAAAGCACGACTAGTTACAAAATGACTCAACTTTTTCGAAAAACAACCTTATGTTAATGACTGTGAAACAATGTTTTCTGACTACCAGGATGTCATGAAAAGAATTATTTCTGGTGATGTGCCCAGGTCAAAAATCAAGATTATATCAATAGTTTTCTTCGATTATAGAGGGGTGGGGCACTCCAAATTCCCTCCGATCACCCAAACTGTAAACAAAATATATTATTTAAGTTTTATGCATCGTTTGCGTGGAGCTCTTCGTAAAAACAGCCCGGAACTATGAGCCTACAACTCTTGGTGTTTACACCACTATAATGCATCGTCACATACTGCATTGATTCTTCGTGAGTTTTTCGCCAAATTGTTAACCATTGTGCCGCAAACACCTCCATTCGCCTGATTTAGCTCGGTACGACTTCTGGCTATTCAGCAAACTCAAACGACCGCTTCAGGGAAACTGTTTTGAGCCAGTTAAAGACATTATATCGAGTATTGGAAAAAACATTGACACAGGTGTATTGGAGCCAGAGGAAATTACTTTGAGGGAGACGTCAAAGATTTTAAAGAAAACATTAAGACTTTTAAAATTATGAACAAAGTCTTACTATTTCTCGCTCGTAATAGTATATACACTCAGATTATATTATGATGGAATATGTACGTGTCTCGCTGGTGACAATGCAGGCGTTTATTTATTTGCTACTGATTATGAGTAATGTGACATCAAAAGATTAATGCCAAACACAATAAATGGATAGAGGCTAAATAAAGTATGTCAGCAATGATGCTATTAAACTTATACTTATAATACTGTAGTGAGGCAAAAGCACACAGACGCACATTCAAAAAGACACAACAAAATGGGAAATAAAGTGGAAAAAGGACAAAAAATAACGTTAACAACAATGACCATTTATACGAGAAAATTACAACAATATTAAGTATCACTAATGATAACAAAAAGTAAATGCAGGAAACTAGAAATGTAATGAAGAACAACAAATTTGAGGAGTCCAACAACAAGCGAAGGCAGAGATAACCCACGCACAGTGTAGAAGCACAGCTACAAAGGGAACATTGAATGACGAGTCGGTTAGTCAGCGGCTGAAGATGGAGTACGACCGTCAAGCGGAATAATTTGAGGCAAAAAATGCCAAAGCCACTACAACGAACACTTAGCTGTATGTGTATGTGTGAGCGTGGGAGTGTGTGGGCAAAAGCCGCCAGTTGCAGCAACAACAAGACAAAAAAAGTGTTACCAGCATGCTATAATCTGCTGTTGTATAGAAGTGTAGTGGCAAATAAAGAATGCTGGCAGCGACAAACTGAACAACAATAGCAATAACAACAGCACTACCATTCGTGACACTGTCAGCGTCAACTATGCCGTGGCGAATATGCGGCGATAGAGAGGCGAAGGCGAAGAAAAAGAAAATCAGAAATACCAGTCGGACAACAACAAAGCTCCGGAAGGAAGAAACGGTGATACGCTGAACACAATGGTTGCGACACAACATTGCATCACGACAGTGAACTGAAAACGGCGTTGTGCATCCTACTACCTGAACGCATGTACACAGGACAACACAGCTCTCCATTTTGCATGTACACAATTTCGTTGTGGCCATACTAATACCTTGCACTTCAATGAAATTTTAATATTTTGTTCAAAGATAAAGTTTTTATGCAAAAAATAAGTAAATAGGTATATATTTTTGTTTTAAATTATCAATTGTTATTACAAATGATATAACAGAGTATAATAGAGCTATTTTATGCTTTTATTTGTAAAATAACGTCAAGTTTGTAAGAGCTGTGAATAATTTTACATTTTACATATTAGTGGCATCACCACTTTTCCTCATCTCTCTATCTTCCATTCTACTGTCAACTCTACTGTCGTCCTACTGTCGCAGGCAAATATAGGAAAATATCGAAGTTAGCGAGAACGACAACTGTCGGTCTACCGTCGTGGAGTCGTGCAGCTGTCTAAATAACAGTGTCCATAAGAACGTGTGTATTTTAATATTTGACAGCTGTCGGTTGTCGTCTGTCGCAACCATTGTGTTCAGCGTATGAGCAGACAGGCGACTGATATGAGACGAAGGAATAAAAATAGATACGTGCATATGTTTCTTTGTATTGTGACAGTGTGACTGTATCTGTGACTGGAGCAGGCAGTCAGTCAGCAGATGGAATACGCTGAGCGCGGTTCGGTTGTGTGGTGTAGGCTTAAAGAAAAAATGGCGAGAATTACAGGCAGACAAAGACGCCTACATGTATACATATTTACAAACTTGTATATATAGTTATATTGCGAAGAGCACTTTTAGGGATATTAAAAAGAAAAACTATTTAGAAGTATTGTACTTTGAAGACTCTGCAAGAAAGCCAAAAAGATGTGATTTGAGATATGGATTTAAGTTCCCAATTATAATTGTATAACATAAATATGTTCAAATAATTGCTAAGGTGATTATTAGCTGTATGACCGATCTCGTAATTTAAACTGTGTGGATGGGAACGGATTTATCGATTATTGAAACTTGTCGAAGACACAGACTCCAAATAATAGTTTGTCAAAAAAGTATTGCGGTACTTTCGCTAGTTGGCGCTGAAAGCGCGTAGTTCTAGTTCTATTCTTCGCATCGGGTCATGCTATACCTTTTTGGAGAGTCCATTTCACGCGCTAACACGTTTTTGATCGATTGTCGTTTCTTTCAAGTCGTTCGTGAGTTATAGGGCGCAAGCATGGAGCAAAATAAAGAGAAAATACTGCATTTTTACAGTACTACTAAGATAAAGGCAAAAATGCATCTCAAGTCGCCAATAAAATTCCATTTCCACTGCACAATGATGGTTTCAACGTTTTCGTTCTGGTGTAGAGGTGGTCGAAGATGCGCCACGCTTCGGAAGGCCTGTCGTCGAAAATTGCGATAAAATCATTGAATTGGTCGAAAGAGACCGACATAGTAGTCATCAAACCGTTATAAACCATTTGAAGAAGTTTGGAGTCACTAAGAAGCTGTATGGGTGCCACACGAACACACGAATTGATTCAATAAAAATACCGCAAGACTTTTTTGACAACCCATTACAAGGAATAAATCTGTATATTTAACATATGGACACCAGAGGAAGATTAATGCTAATTTCATCCATTTTAGGCAAGAGGATAACGACTTTCAATATTGGGACTCACAGATTAACCAATATGTTGGGTAAAGTTCAGTTACATGTTCCAGGATATACATATAATATGTAGTTTATTGATCATCAAGCCTTTAATATAATGTTATATCTTCCAAGAAAACCCATACTCTTACTTTCAGTAAAATGTGGCACATTTTAACTAACCAAAACGGTTTAAGGTCAGGTGAAAAGTTGGAAAGAAGGGCTGATAGGAATTTATGTATTATCAAGAATGTTAATAAATCTATAAATCTAAACATATGCATACATATGTATATAAAGAAAAGTCAACCGATTTTTGTCCGATTTTATTCATTTTAAGCCCAAAACTACACTAATATTATAAAAAGACCCCCTTTGTATTTCATAAACGTAACTCCCATATTCAATATAAGATCGACTGAAATTTAACCCATTTTTGATACAAGGTACTTTATTATCAAGGAAATAAGTTATTCGAGTTGCGACTTTAGATCTCACAGATTGACGATATTTTCTGCAACAAGTCAGCCACATCACACTGAACAGCTATTGTCCGATTTGGCAATTTTGAGACTCGGAATGGTATACCTCAAACCACTATTTGTGCAAATTGTGTTAGAATGTTTACATATACTAGCTGACCCCGCAGCCGTTGCTCTGCGTGAAAAGATGTGTTTTGAAATGAAAAGAAAATTAAATTTATCATTTAATTTTTTTTTTTTGTTTTGTTTTCAATGTAACGCAGCTTTATAAACAGCATTTTTTGGTTTCTGTTCCGGTGTACAGAAAAGATGGTTCTCAAACTCGTGAGCACGCCACGGCCGTGTGAAAAACATAGCATTTCCAAATTTTTGCCACACACTATGCGAATATCCTTGTGTCCTGTCATCTCAAATGCAATTTTCACTGGAAACGGAATACGTTTGAACTGAAATGGCAAATCGATAGAACTCAAAAGAATTCGAAGAATCAAGCATTGTGCTCCTTGTATTCGATAGGTGCGTCACAATCAGTCAGGTTCCATTACACAGTTTCGGCGCATGAAGATTGCGAAACATAATAACGACAGATCCAACTTTGAGACGCAAATAGTGTGGTGACATACCAAGCCTCTCCAAAGAATTTAGAAATTCCACTGTCTAATTCATTCATTGTCAAGACGAACCATCGATTTGTATGAGCGCAAGTCTCCCGGAATTTGACTTTGAATCTTCCAGTTTAAGTCAACAATATCGGTATTTTTGGCAGCTAACATTGCGCGTACACTTAAGAAATCGTAGTTACGATAATTTGACCAATGTCCGAACATTGATGAGTTCATATTTCGTGAACTGATAAACGGCAGATGGAATTGATATCAAACCACCGGAAGCATCAAACGGAATTGATCCATTACGGATTTCATGTTTGTTCGTATCGCATAATAGACGCGGATTTGAAAGCTGATATGTGGAAGTGATTATCGCGAAAAGTGTGCGAACTTCGTTTGTATGCCAGTGATTATCCTTTTCCAGCAATTGTAATTTCTGGATTGCTTCTCAAAAAGTTGCACTCACCATACCATTCACAGTACGCAATGACTCAAATGAAATTAAACCGCGAATATATATCAATAGCAACCGAAGGTAGAAACAATCGTCGTTTTTCGGGTGGATTGTGTAAATTCGTCCCAATGCATTAGTTGATAACGCACCTAGATGTCCATCTACTAGTTGGCCTTGCTTTTTGCGTAATTATTTCTTCAACGATGCATTCCATGTATAATATCAAGGTATTTCCGAATGTCCTCGCAAACGGATCTCTGTCGAAAGTTAAGCAAAAACTCGTAAATGTTAATTTTGATGCTGGCGGTGTTTCCGCTGGCTGTACTGTATTCTTTGGGTTGAAGTGCACACTTTGGCCTTCTCCAAATTAACTGTGAGACGCACAACAGCTTGAAAACGTTCATGAATTGTAGAAGTAAATGTCCTACAAAGCGCTTTATTGCAGTATGTACAACCGTATCGTTCAAAACCAATATCTCCCATGTGCTTCCTATAATGGCGTACTTTCAAACGTATTTTATCGGTTACACCAAACTGCAATTCTAAACACTGATATGAGTTTTGAATATAAATTAGACAATAATGGTGAATATAGTACGATCCATGTGTTGTCAACTTCGATGTTCACTCTTCTAAATGTTCTGCCATTGTCGTCTGGTAAGCGACGCCGATAGAGTGGATGTCCCTCATTTCTAGTTTGTGTTTCCGAAAGAAACGTGGATACTGTTTCGTGCATTTATTGTCAGACATACAAACCGAAGAGGGATTGTGGTGTCCGCAAGATCCATGAACCATATTGGTTTTCATCACTTCGTATAATACTGCACCTTTCTCTGCATCAGGAATTTCCGCGTGACTGAATGATTTCATCAATTTGATCTGGTGTAACCACCATCCAAAGAAAAATGTGTGCGTGCGCAAACCTTTCTTTTGCCACTCAACAGAGTACATCTAACATACAACAGCGCCATATATACTTATCTTCAAGATAAAGTCCATCGAAGCTGTTGCTTGAAAAATCTTGCTGTGACATCGATACGATCGCTTGCTGATTGACTGCGATCCATAATACCGCACGTATGTCATCGCATTCTTGGGCTGCTAATGTATGTTGATGCCAAAAAGTACGCCGACCGATATTAGCACGACCTTTTCGTGGCATCGTAACAAATTTCAATCTGTCATTGATCACTTTAATGTGTGTTGCGCATTTTCACTTAATAGTTTTCAAAATTTTTTGAAGCAAACTACAAATGTGAACGCTTCAAATAATTGAAAAACAAAACAAAAAAATTAAAAAAAATTGTATAGAAAAAATTAATTAAATTATATTTTTGGAATTTTACAATTTTCCGACTTTTCCTCATGAAAGACATACAGGTTTTTTATTTCTAAAACTTCCCCGATACACACAGAACATTTTCTGAAAATTTCATCAAGAGTGGTTCAATCGTTCCCTTTGCGTTACTAATAAACTAACTTTCATTCGTTTGTATGGAAAGGAGAAAAGGGCTGTTTTCAGGGGGTTTCCGGCAATTATTCGAATTTTTCTTGCCGTAAGAATTGGTCCAGGAGATGTTGAGTTATGCGCTTACCAACACATTTTGCGATTAATTTTTATATACATGTAAGATAAGTGTATGATTTGTCTACTGGTAAGTAAAAGATTTTGAAACTGTATTATATGACAACTAGGCAATGGTCCGATTTCGCAACATAGGTTCGTCAAGATAACATACCAAATTTGGTTGAAATTGATGGAGTACGTCAAAGGATACAGAATTTTCCCTAAATGTGAGAGGTGATGTGTTTTGAATTAATAAAATACATGTTTTACAAACATTATTGCAGGGCACGCATGTTCACTAGCAAATGTCCGTTCTATTAAAACTGAAAAAAGTAAAAATTCTTTGCGATATAGTACACGATGTTACTTATTAGAGATCGTATTGTGAAAAATATGTATGAATGAACTGAAATCGGTGTGGTATCGGTGAAAGCCTGCTCAGATTATGCATACCTAGATAGTCTGAGTTCTGCTTTTTAATGCGGCTCATGCGCCATGGCGCACGAAAATGTGAATGCAAATATTTCCAACTAACTCCGTGATTATTTCGTTTATGAAAGAATGTAGAGGAATTGGGTATAGCTAAAAGAAGCGGCAGCATACTCTGATATGAAAGAATTTCTACGGCCACAACTCGGTTGGAAAAAACTCCAACTATACGTACGCACCTTCATGTGACACCTCCAAATTCAACACTAATACCAACCATTATTTCGGCGCATTTCTATTTTTCTGTCTTCGTGCTACTTCAGTTTATCTGAAAAAAGCTGTTTGGATCCGACGTTATTTAGCGGTTACGCTGCAGTTTAAGCTGGTCTGCATTAATTTTTTCAATTGCTCAAGTAAAATTGCCGTCCCGACAGATATGCATTTAAACTGTTATATATTCAAACTTATCTATGTAAGTGGATTTGTGCTAGTATGTGTGTTCAATCCTACCATCCGACTTTCATCTCTTACTCTATCTTTCCTATTGAAAATTGTCATCGACTAAAGTGTGTTGAAGAGGTTGTAGTAAATACTTTGACTGTCAGAATTTGGTTTTTCTTCCATATACAGAGGATTGTGGTAGTGCATGGACAGTAGGCGAAACTTGAAGGTTGGTGATTGCCGACCATGACGTTATTAATGTAAAGGAAACGTTCCTTCTATTCCTTGATCAAAATCTTCGTGTAAGATTTCCCCACTTTATGACCGGCTGGGACTGGAAATCGCTTTCCAACAAACTATTTAGTTTTTATTTTTAACTTGCATATTAAGCATTTTCGATAAGTAAGACGACCATAGAATATTAAAACTTGCAATTGGATAACGAGTTTTTGGTAAAAAAATTATATAATTTGTAATCGTGGTCCTTGCGCATACCTTTCTATTAAGAAATTATATTAAAGGAAATTTTTGAATTTTCGCTTTCTTTTTTTAAACAATATTAATCACTTTCTCTGCGCCACTGTACACGTCTGCACCTTCAAAATTCTGTTTTCCACACCGTTGAATAACGCCACTTAAAAGTAATTGAATTTGTGTGCAACTATTCCGCATGCCAAATGCCAAAACAAAGAAAATAGTGAAACTCAAATTAAATAAATCCGCAGCTTGCACAAAGTAAACCGTTTCAATTCCTTTAAAAATTACCTATATCAGTATTTTTCGCGCTCAATAAATTGTATCCATTACCCTTAAAGCGCCATTAGGTATGCAACTCTCCGGCAGAGGCGCTCAGTAACGCATTTCTATGCCGGCTTAACGCCAGCAATAAAGCGGATAACTGTAACTACAGCAGCAGCAACAACAAAGTCAGCAGTAATAACAAAAATAACAATTAGCAAAATATTTACCACTACTACAGCGGCATTATTTGCCACATAAAGCGTTGTTGTAGCAGGCTTTTGTGTGCGGCAGGCGCTTCTGGCGTAGCAAAGCGCTGCAGTGGCGATGGCAATGCATTCTGAGTATATGCCTAGTCAACACAGTTTGAAATTTTAATAGTTTGTGAAATGTTTTTTTCTTTATGTGTTTGAGCGTTCGTACCGGCCTTTGTGAATATTTCTAAATTGCTACACAATCACACATTTCAACTATTTTTAATGCCAAACTAAGCAAGCATACCTGCGAGGGAACACAGCGCGACATAAGCTAATACAGCCAAATCCAACAAACCAAATTGGATTTAAAATAATACTAAGTAAATTCATTTCAGTAGCATTCAAAATATGCCACAGTCAATTGAATGTGAGTGACTAAAGCGGTGGGAGATGGAAAACTGAGGCATACGCATATGTGAGAGCAATTGTAACTATGTATGTTTTCAAGCGGTTAACAGTGTCGGCATTTGCGGTGACAAAGCTGCGGTAGCGCGATACTATCGCAAGTACTTGCGTTTTTTTACTTTTTTTGCTTGCTGAATTATTAAGTTGGTCAGAGTTGGTTGGTTGTTGCCTTCAGTCTTCTATGAGGGCAATTGTTGTGAGGTACTAGGGCAAAGGTGCCGATAAAAGTTCATGCCGACTGGCCACCAGCAGCACCAGCGCACAGCGTTGAGCAAAACCGACTAATAGTACATTTGTATACCCATTGCGCCAGGGCTTCTAAGCACTCGATAAGCATCGGCTCACACAAATCCCTACCGCGCAATGAAAAACCAAACAAAATGCAATACAAATCTATTAATGCGTGGCGCACGTATCCTTCTCCTGTGTGCAAACAATTCGAAAATTAGCATAAGCAAAATTTTGCAACATGCCCGTATGTCTGCTTCACAATTTCTGAATGAAAATATGGTGTAAAGCTTGACAACCAATAAGTTAAAATAGCTCATTATGCAAACGATTGAAAGTGAAATAGGCATGGTCAATATCATATTTTTCGAGAAATGCGTTCTTTAAGTTTCACTATTATATCTCACGGATTACTCACTCTACACAGATTTAGTTTGGTTCGGTTTCATGTGAATAAATAAGTGAAGGAATCAGATAGGAAAAAGTCATAGGAAGTTGAGCAAGTTTCATATATAAATTTTTGTTCTACAAAATAGGCTGAGATGTGGTGTGATGTATTATAAATTAATACGTCGCAATGTAAATTGACGCTTCATGCTTTCATGTTAAACGAAATGGTGTATTATCAAATTGTGGAATGAGGATGAATTGTCTTAAAGTGGTAAAATTGTCTAAAATTGACTTAATTGTATTCCACTTGATATGAAATGATTATAACTTATGTGATATGATTAAATATCACGCAATTAGATGTATCTTAAATATTTTGTTGTTTACGTGATTGGAAATCAAATTGTGCAATATGGGTTGATATCATGTGAAGTTACAACTAGAAGTGATGTGATTTAAGGTAACATAAAGTTAAATAATATGACGTTCCATAGACTAAATTAATGTGATATTAAATTATGATAATATTATTATTTAAGTCAGTCATTGACTAACTCTCTTGCAGATTAGACGTTTGTTTTTGCGCGTACGGAGTTTTTTGATTTCTTTCTTTCTCAGCTCAGCCTATCCGCTTTTTCTCTTTTTTTCTATTTCTGTGTATACGCATACTTTTGTTTACGTGAACTTTAAAAACACGTGCACCATGGCCCCGGGGCCACCAAACATTAACGCAAATCGATTTGCGTTATTAGATACTGGACCAAAAAATAAGAAAAACAAAAGTGATTCAAGTGCTCTTCAAACCGATTTTCCCTTTCTGCCTGAAACTAAAGTGAATGATCCAAAATTTGTCGTGATTGAATCAACTGATCCCTCCAAGCCTATTTCATCTTACTCGTGCTTTGCAATTCATCGTGGTATCAAACAAATTAGTAGTGAGGTTCACTCCATTTCTACTCTTCGTGATGGAAAACTACTTATCCTTGTAAAGAGCAATAAAATCGCCGAAAAGTTTATAAAAGCAAAACAACTCGAAAATGTGTGCTCTATCTCAGCCAAGCTACACGAATCGCTAAACTACGTGAAAGGAACAGTGTTTGCCCCATTTCTTAATAATGTAGCTGAAGAAGAAATTGTTAAGGAATTAAGCTCCCAAGGAGTTGTAGCAGCATACAAGTTTAAAAAAACTTTCGACGGTAACCTTCACCCCTCCGGAGTAGTGTTACTCACATTTAATCTTTACCATCTTCCCAGTAAGATCGACATTGCTTGGTGCAAAGTTTTGGTTCGCGAATATATACCACTCCCCATGCGCTGCAAATCTTGCCAGCTCCTTGGGCATACGAAAAACAATTGTAAACGGTCACCTCTTTGTGCAAATTGTTCCCTACCTCCCCATTCCCCATCTGACTGTGAACGCACTTTCTGTGCTAACTGCGCACGGCCACATCCCTCCTCTTCCAAAGAATGTCCAAAATTTCTACAAGCCAAAGAGATAATAAAAATAAAAACGATAGACAAATGCTCAATGGGAGAAGCTATAAAAAAGCACAAACAACAACTAAATATAACAAATTCAGCCAGTTACTCCTACGCCGGCATTGCATCGAGCGCAAATACTAGCAAAACAAATATAATAATGACAGCAGCTACAACAAACAATAAAAGCTCTCCCACTTACTCACAGAGCATTAAAAACTCAAATAGTATCAACAACAAAAACTACGAAGAAGCAACCATAGATACGAGTATTGAAAATTCCAATTCCTCTTCCAACCAAACTGCCCCCATTGAACAAATTAATTATTCTGACTCCCATATAGTTAAATCAAACAAAACAGCAAAAGCAAACGATAATATTCCCACAACACAAAATACTAACAAACACAACTTAACTTTTAACTCTCCGACTTCCGAATTCCAACTTAATCTCACTGATCGTATCGAGACAGACACTAACTACAATAGCAATCATTTCTCTTCATCCAATTCACATTCCTTTTCCCCACAATTCCAGTCACTCTTCCAACCTCTCCCATCACTCTCCCAAGTATTAGCTGCTACTATAAACCAGAATACGTCTGATAACGAAATGGAATAAAAAGAAAAACAACAACTAATAAACACTAATGAATACATATTTGCCTCTCCTTTTACTTTGATTTAAGTTTTATGACGTTAAAAATTCTCCAGTGGAATATAAACGGGTATTCCAACAACTATCACGAGCTGCAATTGCTTATCAAAGAGAAAAGCCCAGACGTAATATGTATGCAAGAGACACATATCCCACTAACACCAATATCCAATCCCTTTTATCCCAAACAGTACTTAGGCTATTTCTCTAACTTAAATAACATCCAAACTAACAAACAAGGTGTTGGTATCCTAATAAAAAGATACATTCCACATGAAGTTATAAATATAACTTCATCTCTATCAACCATAGCACTAAAATTAAATCTGAACTTGCCATTTGGTATAGCAAGTACATACATCCACCCCCAGCAAGTTTTCAGTGAAACCGACTTAAGAAACTTATTTCAGCAATTACCCACCCCCATTTTGTGGACTGGCGACTTTAATGCCTGGAACCATCTGTGGGGCTCACGAAAATCTAATGCCAGAGGATCAATAATTGAAAATTTCATATTAAATCATCACTTGGTGTTATTAAATAATGGATCACCTACTCATTTTTCAACCCATTCAACATTAACTCACGTCGACTTGTCTTTAGCTTCCCCTCAACTTTCTCCCAGAATTAAATGGGATATTTTCACTGACCTGAAAGGCAGCGACCATTTCCCCATCTCTATCACTGTTCAAACCAACCTCCACCCTATCAAATATAACCACCGCCCCATATTCAAAACAGACTTCGCTAAGTGGGATGTATTTCAAGCAGAGATCACAAAAAATATAAAAAGCTCGCCAATCGACAATATCAATCAAGAAAGTGCCTCTATTACCAAAATCATACGCTCTGCAGCCAACAAATCGATACCCCAATCTAAAAAGAAGCTTGCTAAGGACTTTCCAATTTGGTGGAACGCCGATCTTAAATATCTTCGTGACCAGAAAAATAAGTATTGGAAGGTTTTCAAAAATTCTATGTCCGACACTAACCTTATCAACTACAAAAAGTCTAACGCGTGTTTTAAAAGAGCTGTTAAGGCTGCTAAGAGGAGAAGTTTCGAAGCTTTTACCTCACAAATTAATCCTTCTTCAACCCCAAAAAGGATTTGGTCTGACATAAAACGTATAACTGGCATTCCCCACACTCCTGTCACAGCTATTCAAACAAATAATAAAGTCCTGACCAACTCTGAAGAAATCGCTGATACATTCGCTCAACTTTGGGCTCGCTACTCCAACGATGACAATTTTTGCGAGGAATATGTCACGGAAAAGCAACACTGGCTTTCCATGGTGTACGCCCCACAAGGTCTGTCTGTGTCTGCGACTTGCGTAGAAAATAAAATCACACTCTGTGAATTGATATCAGCACTACAACACGCAAAAGGCAAAACACCGGGTATCGATCGTATATCGTACCCCATGCTCTCAAATCTGCCCCAAATAGCCAAACAAAGACTACTTTCACTATATAATAGCATTTTTGAAAAAGGTTCATACCCACACCCTTGGCGAATAGCGACGGTCATACCCATTATTAAACCAAATAAGCCTGCCGACTTGCTTCTTCATACAGACCAATTTCTTTGCTATCTTGCCTCAGCAAAATTTTCGAAAAAATCATTGCAAAAAGATTAATCTGGTTCGTTACAAAAAATAAGCACATCAAGCAAAATCAAACCGCATTTAGGAATAAGCGCAGTACTATTGACTCACTTATCCAGCTACAGCATTTTGTTTCTAACACTGTTGCAACCAAAAACCATGCCACAATCTTGTCCACCGATTTCGAAAAAGCGTTCGATCGCGTAGGACTTCACGCAGTGCTGAGCCAACTCGCAGCCTGGAAGGTTGGTCCTAAAGCTTTTATGATAGTAAAGGCCTTCATGACACATCGTCAGTTTCGAGTTCGAGTCAATAATATATTTTCCAATGTAAATTCCCTTAAAAATGGTATACCACAAGGCTCCCCGCTCTCTGTAATTTTATTTATTATTGCTTTTGATAAACTTACAGAATTTGTTTAAATATTAAGAACATTAAGCTAACTTTGTACGGGGATGACGCTATTATTTATACTAATTTAAAAGACCCACTGAAAATTAACGAAGCTTTTCAAAAAATACTTTTAGAATTTAAAAAATGGGGTGCCCGCACCGGAGCATCTATCTCCATTTCAAAATGTAAATTACTACATATTTGCAAAAAGAAAAATTGTAATTATCCTCAACTTATATTTGATAACACTGCAATAGAATCTGTTAATAACTTAAAAATCTTAGGAATTTTTTTTGACAACAAATTCAATTTTAAATACCAATGCCTTAGTCTTCGAAAAAACCTTTTCAAAAGGCTCAATATAATTAAATACTTATCTAGTAAGCGTTCATTTATACATACAAATACTCTAATTAATATTACAAGAGCTATAATACTCTCTAAAGTCGATTATGGCTTACCGATTTATGGATGGTGTGCCAACACAAATATAAAGCAATTGGAGGCTCCATACCGTGCTGCGATTCGCCGTAGCATAAATGCGTTTCCTACATCACCAGTAAAAAGCATCTTGGGTGAAAGTGGTCTACCATCAATAAAAGAGAGAGTTTACGAAACGACGGTCAAACTACTTCCAAAACTGCTGAATTCGCCGAACGCTGATCTTCATAAAATGCTTAGAAAAGCCGCAAGACACAAAATAAAATTCCAGCTTAAGTCTACGCTTCAACGCTGCCTTGGGTATGGCACAGCCATTAACATACTTCTACCATCCAAGACGAGCAAAATCAACATTCAACCGGAATGGCTAATAAACGAAGTCACTATAGATACCTCATTGCATAATTTCAAAAAATTGAACACCAATAATGCCACCTTCCAACAATATTTTCTTGAAATCGCTAACGAATACAAGTGTAAAAATTTTTCGGCTATTTATACTGATGGCTCCAAAGCAACAAATACAGCTTTCGGAGTTACAACATCCAATGGGACAATCATTACCGGCGGAATTCTTCCTTCTCATTCTTCCGTTTTCACTGCCGAGGCTTTTGCCATCCACAAAGCTTTAGAATATACCACCCGACAAAAAGGCAAGTTCGTAATCTGCTCTGACAGCTTTTCTTGTTTAAATGCAATCCGTAATATACGCAATAACTCTACAATAATATCAAAAATTCGAGACATATGCATCAAAAACAAACGAAAGATAGCATTGCTCTGGGTACCAGGCCACGTCGGAATTGCTGGGAACGAGCATGCAGACAATGCCGCTAAGTACTTTGAATCAGCACCGACTCTTCTCCATGAGTTACTTGACGAAAATGATCTTAGAAAACTGTTACAAAAGCATGTACAGGAAAGAAGACGCGCGGACTGGAGAAATTTCGAACACCCGTATAAAAACTTCAACCCACTTCGGAATAAAATTTACTACCCTAGCAATATATCTCAACTGCAAGCAACCGTATTTACACGTTTAAGAATCGGCCATACACAAATCACACATCAGCACCTACTCACCGGAAATCCTAAGTCATCTTGCCCCTTCTGCTCCAACACACTATCCGTGGATCACATCTTACGCACCTGTCCAGCTCTAGAGAGTATTAGGCATAAACACTTCATTTCTGCTCAATATCAAACACTCTTAAAAACACCATCATTTGAAAATATTACATGTATTTATAATTTTCTAGTGGAATGTAACATACATAATATGATATAATATAGATTTGTTATAATATCGGAGTCGATGGCCAAAGCTGCTCGCACTCCTCCTTATCATTAGGTTTAATAGCCTGTATATTTTTCCTAATAAATGTAATAATAATAATATTATTTAAGTGGCGTGACTGCAAGCCTTTTTATTTTGGTTTGATATCAGTTATTAAACTTTTATGAGATATGACGATGTTATATTATAAGGTGTATCATGATAATGTGATTTGATATGAATTATGAATAATGACTGTACGAATTAATATGTCGAGAGAAACAGAATTAACGATGTGCTGGAAATACGATTAAAAATATTCTCGAAACAATTACATCTATCTGATAGATAAAACGCTGCAATGTATATTGCCGCGAAGGCTACCCTCAAACTTATAGAATCTGCGTACTTAGATGACTGGGGGGCTGGGCACTCTAGAATCCTCATTCCATAATACTTAGATTACTGGGTCGCCAAATCAAACTCTGGCTGTCGTTTCTCTGCTTACATATGTTAGAGAGACTTGCTGGAGCAGAGTAATGGCGACCCTTCTTACAAATGGATCAGTGCTTGCGAAGAGTGTACAGGTAGGTTAGCGATTATTCACTCCGAAAGATGGGCAGCAATATTAGTCCTGAATTTCTTAATAAGTCGCCAAGACTAGTGAAGGAATGTGTTTACTCTTATCTCTAGCGTATAGTTATTATTATATTTGAATGACCAAATTTTTCCATACTAAGACAAAAAAAGATTTTGGATCTCATACTTTTAGACAACCAGGCGAAATAACGGAAATATAAATAAAAAATATAATACAATTTGTGAAATATTCTGGTGTTTTGCCGATAGCTCATATCCAGCTACAGGATTTTCGCGTCTGGCTTCACAAAGTCTGTACCTAACAGTCTAAGTGTGATCCCCCGCCATTCTGGAGAATAAGGAAATATTCGTGAGAAAATTTAGGTTATTTTTGAGATAAATAACAAAAGAATAACAAATATATGGAATGATTGTATTTGCCTAATTAGGGTTAGTAGCAAATATTTCGAAATCAGGAGTTTAAGGCACAGAGTACCAACTTTAAAATCATGTTTTATAAATGTTTAAAAACAGTTTTTTTTTTTCATTTAATCCAGTCGTTTATTCTCAAACTAAAAGAAGTCGCCAAGTAATTTAACTCACAAAATATTTCTATTGTTCGCCGCATTCTTTTCCAACTCACCGAAATCTGATTCCTAACATTTCTTTCATAGCATGCTTTTTCTTGTGCTTGTCGCTGCACAACTTTTCAATCTCAATTTTGCGTTCTGGAGATGGTAAATCGAAGTAAGGAAAAATCACTCAGCGCTTGTATATTTTGAAGGGCACGCGACTAAATGTTTTTAGAAATAAATGAGAGTGAGATTGACAAAAGAGGAGGGAGGAAAAAAATTGATTTTAGAGGACGTCATATGCAAGCCTGGTCCGACTGGTTTTTATGCTGTCAACATTTGCGGTATTTCTTTGTACCATTCAAAACCAACTAAAGCGGTTGAGTGCTATGCACTGGAGTTTCAATACAAGGACTGCAGAGGAGTTGTGGCAGGTTTTTGTACGCCTCGCGCTGTTTTCACAAAAACTCACACAAAAGACGGCAACGTAAATTACAATTTCGTCACAATGTTCTTTGTTCATTTGTAAAATCGCAAAATAAATTAAGGACAATGATGAAGTCCATCAGCGGCGAAAAAATGGAGCATACAACAACAGCAAACAATTTGGTATGGTACACACGTCCCGTTGAGTGCCTGTAACGGCGCTGAATTACAAAAGCGATGAAAGTCTTGGACGCCTGGAAAAAATTGAAATGAATTTTGGAATTTAAATAAGGAGCTAAAAAACCTCTGCGTTTACGGTGTAGTGGTTTATGTTGCAAAGGTCTAAGTAAATTAATTTTAGTAATAATGGTAGTACATACTTTTATGTATCTGGTGGTCATAGTAGAGGTGCTTTTTGACAGATAACGTGTGTCAAGCTATTATGTTTTTTTTTTTTTTTGTTTCGTATCTATTTATCTTGGAAAGACTTGGGCCTGAACAACGTTTACAAATTTTTTAACTTTATTACGAAAATTCACGTGTTTCGCGCGCTTTGCTCATCTTATGGTCAATATAATTGGCCTACTGAGCGTACTATTCGCAACACCATCACCCATCTTGAGACCCAGCATGCATTCATGGATAATATTCGACCGAATAGACCGCGTCCACGACGCAATGAAGAAAATATAGCAGCCGTAGCTAAGAGTGTAGTGTAGTAGTAGTAGTGTAGTGTAATCGATTCGGAGCCATTCGCAGCAACTTGGACTGTCGTATGGAACGATTTGGCACATTTTACATCGAGATCTTAAATTCAGAGCGTACAAAATACAGTTTATGCAAACACTGAAGCCACTCGACCATCCCAAGTTCATCGCTTTGCTCTATGGGCTCTTGAAAAGTTCCAAGAATATCCGAAGTTTTCGAGCTAAATTTCGTTCAGCGAAGAGGTCCATTTCTGACTTAATGGGTATGTACGGAAAAAAGCAAAATTGGGACGAAACGTAACCGGAAGAGATTCAAGATTTGCCATTTCGTTAAGAAAAAAAAAAGGATTTTGTGTGATTTGTGGGCCGGTGGAATCACACCGTTAGAATTTTTCCCTTGGAGATATGTGAAGTGTAAAATCTATCCCGTTTCGATGCACGCCTTGGAGGAAAACATCACGCGAATTATGTATGTAAACATGTCTACAAAAATTATGTTTATAAACATTGTATATTATGTTACACTTAAGTTGCCGACAACATTTTCCTATTTTCTTTAAGCTATTTATTCTTATTACGTTAACTGTTACGATTCCCTCGAACTAAAAATTACAATAAAGCATTAAATATTGATCACTCTTCGGAATCGGATGTTTTAATATACATAACTGGCGCAGTCAAAAAAAAAAAAAAGAACCGAAAAAGAAAAGAATCACAAAAATATATTTACAAGTGCATTATTAATTGTTATATATACGGTGAGACTAGCTATTAAAGAAAAAAACAATAAAGTGTGCGGATTTAGAAGTAAAGAAAAATTATTGCATTTTATCGCTCAGAAAAAAAACACTAGAACGTTATTTTTTTGGTGATTTCCATCAGTCATAAGTGTGAAAATGTGAAACCAGAGAAATAAAAAAAAGGAATAAAACGAAATAAAATAAAATTAAAATTAAATAAGATAAATTAAGACTACTACCTTAAACTAAAAGAGTCCCGTAATCAAGTATCAGTAAAACCTGCAAAAGAAGCCACCGATTTCCCGCCAAAACTTATTTTTTGTGAAACATATGTGCTAACAAATACCGGTTTTGTAAGTGCAAAAAAAAAAAAACAACAACAAAACATAGGAGAGCGAACAAAGTGTAAAATAATATATAAAGAACAATTGAACTGACAAAAATTTATCATGACAACGAGCAACGGTGCTTTAACATTTACATTAAATGAGATAATTAAAGATGCACATTGCATTCGCGAATATAAAGGAGACAACTCATGCGCTCTTACTTCGTTCTTAAGAGAAGTGGACATGGTCTTATCATTTTTCCAACGGATTCGCCAGAGAAAACCTACGTGTTTCATCGTATTATAATCAATAAGATTCAAGGTGAAGCTTTGCACGTTGTTCGAACTCTTGGCCCCTCACCAACATGGATGGAAGTAAGAGATATTCTTATACGAAACTTTGGTATAAAAAAATCTTATAACCAGTTGTATCAAGATGCTAGTAAATAAAAATGATATAGTTAATTATTATTTAGCTTTAAGAGATATTTTATGCAAACTAAATGAGAAATTCGAGTACGATGACGAAAAGCCTATTGAATTTAGCCCAAAAAATGTTGAAAAAATTATATTAAGAACTTTTTTAAACAATATTGATGTTAATTTGGCTTCAGTCATCATTAATAAAAGTATTAACTCTTTAAGAGATGCTTTTAATTTATTAGAAACAGAAGGACTTATTAGAAATCATATCGTAGAAAATAAGCCTACATATAATAGAAACGAAAGACCATATCATACTTACCAAAATTACAACAACTTCGCGAACTATAGGAAAAATGAAAATCATAATGAAAGCTATAATCGTTCGCCAAGTTTTAATCGTAATCACAACCAAACGAAACAATTTGTAAGACAAAATAAATTTTAGCAACCAAATTCAAATACAGTTGAAGCAAATAGAAGTTATAACAATAGTTTTAGAAACCGTAACTTTGCGTTACCACAAAGTAGTACGCTTTCGAAAATGGATGTAGATCACGTACAGGTAAATACCGCAGATGCTAATTTTGATCAAGGAACAAATGTAGAAGGATTTGAACGTTTCAACAATTATCCACAATATTCTAATCATAGCAACTTTCAATATAACGAAAATGATCACGAAATAAATTTTCATACAATTGCCTCAAAACGCCACTTCCCTTAATTGAGATTACAATTAAGCATGATAAATTAATTGCTTTAGTTGATACCGGATCCACAACTTCTCTTTTAAACAAAGAAAAATTGTTGCAATATGAAAGAATACCTTTACGTAGCCCAATTTTATTTTCTTCCCTTAATTCAAAATCAAATATTTATCACGAAATCATAACCGACTTACCAATTGAGTTCAACGAAAATGCCACTATGTCATGGAAGTTAACAGATTTTAGAGATAAACAATTTGACGCAATAATAGGGCAAAATATATTAAAACCTCTTCAAGCTATAATTGATATGAGTAAAGAAGTAGTTATTATTAACCATAGTGTATTAAAATTTCTTCCTAATTTTCCATACAATAGGCACGAAATTTACCAATTAGAGCCAACAAGAATAGGGAAAAATGTAATGGATAACCTGTTTCTTCTTCTTCTTTACTGGCGTAGGCACCGCTTATGCGATTATAGCCGAGTCAATAACAGCGCGCCACTCGTTTCTTCTCTTCGCTACGTGGCGCCAATTGGACATTCCAAGCGAAGCCAGGTCCTTCTCCATTTGGTCCTTCCAACGGAGTGGAGGTCTTCCTCTTCCTCTGCTTCCTGCGGCGGGTACTGCGTCGAATACTTTCAGAGCTGGAGTGTTTTCATCCATCCGGACAACATGACCTAGCCAGCATAGCCGCTGTCTTTTAATTCGCTGAACTATGTCAATGTCGTCGTATATCTCGTACAGCTCATCGTTCCATCGAATGCGATATTCGCCGTGGCCAACGCGCAAAGGACCATAAATCTTTCGCAGAACCTTTCTCTCGAAAACTCTTAAGTTCGACTCATCGGTTGTTGTCATCGTCCAGGCCTCTGCACCGTATAGCAGGACGGGAATTATGAGCGACTTATAGAGTTTTTTTTTGTTCGTCGAGAGAGGACTTTACTTTTCAATTGCCTACTCAGTCCGAAGTAGCACCTGTTGGCAAGAGTAATCCTGCGTTGGATTTCCAGGCTGACATTGTTGGTGGTGTTTAAGCTGGTTCCAAGATAGACGAAATTATCTACAACTTCAAAGTTATGACTGTCAACAGTGACGTGAGAGCCAAGTCGCGAGTGCGACGACTGTTTGTTTGATGACAGGAGATATTTCGTCTTGCCCTCGTTCACTGCCAGACCCACTTGTGTTGCTTCCTTGTTAAGTCTGGAGAAAGCAGAACTAACGGCGCGAGTGTTGAGGCCGATTATATCAATATCATCGGCATACGCTAGTAGCTGTACACTCTTATAAAAGATTGTACCTGCTCGATTCAGTTCTGCAGCTCGAATAATTTTCTCCAGAAGAAGATTGAAAAAGTCGCACGATAGGGAGTCGCCTTGTCTGAAACCTCGTTTGGTATCAAACGGCTCGGAGAGGTCCTTCCCGATTCTGACGGAGCTTTTCGTGTTGCTCAACGTCAGCTTACGCAGCCGTATTAGTTTTGCGAGGATACCAAATTCAGACATCGCGGCATAGAGGCAGCTCCTTTTCGTGCTGTCGAAAGCAGCTTTGAAATCGACGAAGAGGTGGTGTGTGTCGATTCTCCTTTCACGGGTCTTTTCCAAGATTTGGCGCATCGTGAATATCTGGTCGGTTGTTGATTTGCCAGGTCTAAAGCCACACTGATAAGGTCCAATCAGTTTGTTGACGGTGGGCTTTAATCTTTCACACAATACGCTCGACAGAACCTTATATGCGATGTTAAGGAGGCTAATCCCACGGTAGTTGGCGCAGATTGTGGGGTCTTCCTTTTTATGTATTGGGCATAGCACACTTAAATTCCAATCGTTGGGCATGCTTTCGTCCGACCATATTTTACAAAGAAGCTGATGCATGCTCCTTACCAGTTCTTCGCCGCCGTGTTTGAATAGCTCGGCCGGCAATCCGTCGGCCCCTGCCGCTTTGTTGTTCTTCAGGCGGGCAATTGCTATTCGAACCTCTTCATGGTAGGGCAATGGAACGTCTGCTCCATCGTCATCGATTGGGGAACCGGGTTCGCCTTCTCCTGGCGTTGTTCGTTCACTGCCATTCAGCAGGCTGGAGAAGTGTTCCCTCCATAATTTAAGTATGCTTTGGGCATCGGTGACTAGATCACCTTTGGGGGTTCTACAAGAGTATGCTCCGGTCTTGAAACCTTCTGTAAGTCGCCGCATCTTTTCGTAGAATTTTCGAGCATTACCCCTGTCGGCCAGCTTATCAAGCTCTTCGTACTCACGCATTTCGGCCTCTTTCTTTTTCTGTCTACAAATGCGTCTTGCTTCCCTCTTCAACTCTCGGTATCTATCCCATCCCGCACGTGTTGTGGTCGATCGTAACGTTGCGAGGTAGGCAGCCTGTTTTCTCTCCGCTGCGACACGGCACTCCTCGTCGTACCAGCTGTTCTTTTGCACTTTCCGAAAACCAATGGTTTCGGTTGCAGCTGTACGTAAGGAGTTTGAGATGCCATCCCACAGTTCCCTTATACCGAGTTGTTGACGAGTGCTCTCAGAGAGCAGGAGTGCAAGCCGAGTAGAAAATCGTTCGGCTGTCTGTTGTGATTGCAGCTTCTCGACGTCGAACCTTCCTTGTGTTTGTTGGTGTGCGTTTTTTGCTGCACAGAGGCGGGTGCGAATTTTGGCTGCAACAATATAGTGGTCCGAGTCGATGTTAGGACCTCGGAGCGCACGCACA
>CM050323.1:66924668-66949668 GCA_027475135.1 Bactrocera correcta | reverse complement strand
ATATTTTTTTTATTTCTTCTAAATATTTTTTTTTTCAAATATTTCTTTTTATTTCTTCCAAATATTTTTTTTTTTATGATTTTTTAAAAATCTTTTTTTTTTTTTTAATTTTGAATTTATTTTTTCTATTTCCATTTTTAAAATTTTTTGACCCAATAAATTGCATACAATATTTATGTAGGAAATGCACTGTTATTGCAGCTTTTACTTTGATGTGGTTACATGAATGCATCAAAAGTGTTGCGGTCGACTAAATAAAAGGGTTCAACTAATGGGTTAAACTATGCTACAAATTTCGTTTGAAGGCAGAATTACTCAATGCAAAGCAAAACTGACAGTTTACATAATTTATAACATTACGGTGTCAGTTTAAGTTTATTTGCTTTAATTCTTACATGTGTTTACATTTATGTATAATAGCTGGCAATGGTTGCGCGAGGCTTCGCCACGCCCGTCAAAATATGCAAAGTAAAAAAAATATTAATAAAATAAAAAATTAACTTAAATCTTTAGACTGTTCTTTAGTTCAACTTAATCTTTAACATTTACAACTGATTCCAACAAAGCAATTTAACGGAATAGTTATATTTTTAATTTCAGTTATGCCTAAAGCTAAATAAGTTAAATAAAAAACTTAAGTAATCTCGTAGATTTTTATTGTTCATCAGTAAGCAAAATATTTTTAGGAGAGATTTTATTTTAATTCTTTATTTGTTTTATGACAATTAAAGCGTTAATTTTAAAATTTCTCAGTTTTTATGAACTGGCTTGACTGCAAAGAAAAGAATTCTTAAGTGAAAAGTTGCATAAAAACTAAAATTAAATTCTCTTTAAAATAAGGAAAAAAACTGAAACCGGTGCACCGGTATATTAAATTATTTCTCTGTAAACAATATTTAGAACTTTTTTCTCAGGAGATAAAATAAAAAGATTATTTTTATTAGTGACTCGCGACAAAGCTACGTAAAGCTGGCCATGAGAGAAACAATTGATACTTAGGTCCAGTCCAGCGACTTCTAATGTTTGGCCTTGAGATTTGTTTATTGTCATAGCGAAACAAATTTTTAAAAGGGAAATTGGAGGCGTTTGAACTGAAAAGGCAAGTCTGTCGGAATAATAGGTATTCTGGGTATTAATACAATATCTCCAGCGCCACATCCAGTTACAATCTTACACTCTATTAAATAATTTTTGAAAGATACTATGACCAAGCGGGTGCCGTTACAAAGTTTTGGAGGATTTAGGTTTCTTAACAAAATAACTGGTGAGCCTAGTTTAAGATTAAGTTTGTGCGGAGGTGCGCCAGACGGATTTAATGAATTAAGAAATTCGGTTGGAAAATGAACTATTTGCTCAGAATCGACAACTGTGTCGACTGAATAGTAAGTCTTATTAGGGGCGTCAAATTTGCATTGAACCATGTCATTAATTACATAACATTCGTCATTTGTTGGAGTTAAAATAGCTCTCTCCTTAAACCAATCCAATGTTTTCCCACTTACATTTGAAATATCTGGATAGACCTTTTCTATAAGTTCTTCAAGGTTTTTAACAGGTACACAAAGACTTTGATTTATGTCTACTTTACCGTTTTTGTCTGTCATTTTCCCATGACCAATTTGCAGTAGTGTCTTACCGAAAATTTCATTTTCTAGACCTGGGGTCAGCCTCATGTTCTTTTTTAATTGGACATTATAGATATGTTTCCACAACTTTGATCTTTTCAAGCACGCATTTACCTCATCTGCCCTTGTCCCCCTAGGAACCACGGGCAAAATTTGACGAAAGTCTCCAGAAAATAGTACTGTGCATCCACCCATAGGTGAAACTTTGTTGCGTAGGTCTTGCAATTTTTTATCTAAAGCCTCTACTCCTGATTTGTGTGCCATTGTAGCTTCATCCCAAACTATAAGCGAGCAGTCTTGCATAACCTTAGCAGTACTGCTTTGTTTAGGAATGTTGCAAATTTTGCTTATTTCCTCAGTTACCTTAAGTGGAATTTTAAACATTGAATGAGCAGTTCTTCCTCCATCGAGAAGAGTTGCTGCTATGCCTGAGGATGCAACAGCTAACGCGATTTTCCCTAAAGATCGAACTTTTGCCAATAGTAAATTAATAAGAAATGTTTTCCCAGTACCCCCAGGGGCATCAAGAAAGAATATTTTACCCTCACAATTAGAAGCAGAACTCAAAACTAAATTATATATACTTTTTTGTTCTGAATTAAGCTTATCTTCATTACGTCTAACAATTTCAAGTAGTTGATGTTGATCATATGATTTTTCTTTCTCGTATAGTCTATTATTGACAGTGTTAACGTCAGTTATCAGTGGAAGGGAAAAATCGGTAACTGTTTTACCACAAAGAGAAATTAAAATTTTGTTAAGGTCACACAAAGCCTCATCAAAAATTAATTGATTGTAACCTAAATTTTGATTACCAGCTTCTCGTTTTTTTCTTTGCAATATGTCTTCTGACATACTTTCTTTAAATTTATTCCAAAGTTCAACAGAATCCGAAACTTGACAAAAAGACAAAATTATACCAAATAAATATCGCATCGAAACAGACGAAGCACTAATTTCTGCTTCCAGTAGCGTTTGTTCCCAAAGTGAATCATCTTCCAACAAACCCAAAGCTTTGCAGGCTGCTTGATAGGAACTAAAAGCCCTACCTTGAACAGTTTTTAAAAATTGGAAAGAAGTTGGGCCTTCGACTTTATGTAAAAGCATCCTTAGGTAAAAGCATTCACTATTATTGGGATGAACAACATAAACTTTTCCCCAAAGCGTCTCCTTTTTTTAAGTTTTCGTAACCCTCAACAGGAGAGCCTATTTTCCTACGTTGGAACTTTTTTGTAGATCCATTCCACGTGTAATAAGCAGGAACTTTGTCGTAGGTTATAGTTTTGGCGAAATCATCATTTGCACATAACTTAAAAAAAGCCGTTAAAGTCGTATCTGTTGGATTTTTAACAATATCACGCACGTTATTTTCGTTGAAATATATCCTTTGGCCGTTTTCTAAATGAACTGATAGATGAGTAATAGTAGGATAGCGATCATGGATATCAAAAGAAAAAATTCTCCACAGAGCTTCCGACGTGCATATGTATCTTCCAGACTGAAATTCTTGAATTTCATCTTTCGAATTTATTGTAAAGGTCGCTTGGTCGCTACCCTTATTTATGTATTTACATACGTATTTAATAGATTTTATAGAACTGCAGAGCTCGACATTGATATGGGCATTAAAAGCTTTTAATAACACAGGGTTATATGGTACCACCCAGCTATTATCAACAGTGTAGTTGCGCAACGATGCTGTTTGACCTCCTTCTGCTGGGGATAAACGGCGATATTTTGGATATCCATCATCCCCACAGGATGTGGTATCTTGAAAAGCTTTTGGATTTTTTTTTTATACAACGGTTCTCTTTCATACATGGAGCGTTAGGGTTTAAAGCACCGCATGGTCCATGTATCATGTGCTTCACTACCAAATCGTGCAAAATTGGGTCGCATTGCTTATTCGGTAATTCGGCGGAAATAACACTATCAACTTGATTTGCTGTTATCTTATTTTTTAACCAAAGCAATAGATGCACATGTGGAAGTCCACGCTTTTGCCATTCCACAGTATACATATGACACTGAGGCGGGCCAAATATATGAGCTTTGTTAATTAATTTTAACAGCTTTTTAATTTTTAAGTTAAAAACTCTATTGATAATATCATAGCGCTGTTGAACAACAGTGTTTGAATCTAAATTGGTTTTAATTTCTTCCCAGTTAGGGTTGCATGTAATTGTTATGAACAAATCAGGCTTCCCATAATTCCTGACATAAGTCATAGCATCTTGCGTTTTTTCATGAAGATATCTAGGGCCGCCTGTGAACGTTGCAGGGAGAATAACTAATTGACCAATTTGATTTGGTTCTTCATTTGATTTTAAAGCATCCTTCAAATGAATATAGTTCTCTGCACGTAACTGTTTTTGGTTATTTCGTAAATACGCCAGACGCTCTGTCTCAATTTTAGCGTATTGATCAACTATGTACTGATTCATTAACATTCCATACTTATGAATCGGGTTGAACAAATTTTCCCTTACCATTAAACGATAGCAATAAAAGCTCATACAGGAAACTGTTTTTGAGATAGGCTCTTTCGAAATAGGATCAATTTGTGGAATATTTGTGTAGTAACCGTTTTCACCGCGACAAAATATTAGTGGGTATTGGAGACTATCATAACTACGATGAAGTTCAGAAATTCGAACTAAATTGTTGCACCGACGTTTTAAAATTATGTCCCTTTTATTAAATTCTTGACCAGTTATCATGACCGCAACTTCACTGGTACATGGTGCATTGTATCGACCAGGATGACTTCCGACAGGCACTTTATTTGCATGAATAATTACTTGGAAATCTGGAGTATTTGGTGGAACACTTTCTAATGCAGTTTTAAATGACGAAATATACGCGTTATGTTCATGCAACATGTCTTGCAAAACCCTTACAACTCCTTTGTCAACTACTTGCGCTGCTCTACTACATCTTACGGACGCTTGTGCTTCAGAGTCTGAAATAAAATAAATCTGAAGGAATTGATGCCCTTGGTCTAATTCCGGAAACAAACTACCTGCTAAGTGGTAAACTTGCCCTTGTATCTTAAACGTAGGCATGTAACCACGCTCGACAATTTGATTACTCCGAAATGAAGTAAATTGGAATGCATTGTTGTAGCTCCGTATATTTTGCAAAAAATGAGTCGATTTTGGATGATTACCTGTTAATAAGGACTTTAGTGGTTCGGGTGGAGGAGGGATTTCTTCTAAATAGACTTTTCCACCAAGGCAGCACATGCCAACTGATTCACCTGGATATCTTTTGGCAGAACAAAAACTACAAACAATTGACATATTTCCAATTGAAATATATTGGTCATTTGCATAATCAATCGCAGCATCGTAGCGCATACCCGAAAGCTTTTTTTCACGCCACAAATGTTGGCTGGCTTCAAGCCGGCGCGCATGGTTTCTAACCCTATTTTGCATCAGGCGCGCCTCCCGCTGACTTTCTGTTTCAATAGTACGCGCATTGCGCTGTCTCTTCGCACGTACAGATAGTACGTCGTTATCAGTACGACGTCGGGGCATGCTTTTAATTAAATTTTTAGATTTAGTAGTCAAAATTCTCGCAATTTTGAGAAAACACGAAAAACGTTCAGTTCTATTCGCTTGCTAATTCGAGAATGATTAATAATTTCCAGCAGCTGACCACATGTTACAAATATGCCACTCATGTTGCCTCGCAGAGGAACGGAGTGAGAATTTATTCTTTTATGAAGTATCGAACATGCTTGCAAACTGTCGTTCAGCCAGAGAAACTAAAAACATAGAGAAGGTGCAAATCGAAATCTGTATGACGGTTCGATTGCGCGGCTAACAGAGCTGATAGAATCATAGTAGAGAATTCACCATATTCGCTGCTATTTAGCAGAATTGAGCCGGCTCTCTGGGAGAAATATATGAAAAATCACTAAATACATGCGAGAATATAGAAAGAGACTGTTTTGAGAAAAAATATACAAAGTCACACAAAGAATGTGAAAAAGCATTCTCTGAGTGACATAATGCATGCTTATAATGTATTTCTCACATTTGTCTTGTTTGTTTGGGCATTTTTTTGGCATCTACGTTGTCACTGGCAACTAAGGTCAAAAATAAAGTAATGGCCACCGATTGTTATGTATGTATGTATATGTATTATCGTGAATACATATCAACGCAGATTTTTGCGAGAAGAACCAGAAAGTTGTGCAAATTATGATTTTTGCCATCGTCGCGAAAAGACACTTTTTGGCAAAGGCATGCTCGGGGAGATGTTACGGCATCTGTTTTTATGAATGAAGCGTTTATGAATGAAAATTCTTTTTGTTTACATTTACATTTGTTCTTCGCCAATTTGTCAGCCATATTGACATGTGAAGATCAATTTTTTGTGGTGACATATTCATATGTGTACGCATATGTATGTTTGTATGCTTGTGCAGGTCAATGCGCGCACATGGTTCTAGTAATTTTGTTCAAGTATAGACATATGCTTTTGTAGAGCATTTGCTTTCGCAAACATACAGACAAATGTGCAAACGAAATAATATATGTATGATTGTTTCGCATTTTGCTTCTACGCCGGTCAAATTTCTATACAAAAATCGGCTGAAATGTGTGAGAAAATAAAATGGACAACTAGTTCAAATAATTTTTAAAAAATTTATTGATATTTATATATAAATGAAAATACATGTAAATTTAGTTAAAATTATTAAAATTTATTGGAATACTGCAAAGAAAAATAAAAAGAAAATTCATTTTATTAGAAAAATACATATATACATTATTAAGAAAATATAATTTTAGTAAAACACGATTTTTAGAATTTGTCTACCTTCAACCACAAATTCTCGCACAACCTAATCAATAAAGATTAGGTATTTTTCACCAGCTTTTTCAAAGCTTGGCTCGTGTGCTACGTAACTACTACTAAAACTAACTACAAACTAACTAATATATATAATAACTAATACTAAAACTACTACTACAAACTATTTACAACTTAAAGAAAAAGAAAACCCTGAAATAAAAAGAAAAGAACATTATTAGTTTTTGAAAAAGCTGAAATGAGAGAAAAAAAAAAAAATGTGTTTTAATTATTTGAATAATATACTTTGCATTGTATGTATTTGTTTTACCTTTTATCCAACGAAAGTTACTCGAAAAATTGAATATGGCCTGCAATCTATCGTGCCAGTTTTTTTTTTCTTTTGCATCTTATTATAGTGCCTCGCCCTTACTTCATTTTTATAAATCTCTTCCTGCTGATGTGCCAGCCATTTAGCATTCTTAAACAGTAAAACTGTTATCAAGAAGTCTAGAAATTTGTGCCTATGTTCGAGGCAATCTCCTGCCTCGCTATACCACTCTGGGTATTTCTGCTTTGTAATTGCAGTAATCTGGGCTAAAATCATAGATTTTATACCCAATCTGCAAGGATTTGCTATAAAGAGCTCTTTATAGCAGCTCATTTGGAGGCGGCTTATTTCGAAAACTCTATCATCGGGATTAACCAGCCTTAGGTCATTCTCTCCTTTATAATTCTTTGACCTTATAAGGGCTTCCGATGAGTCTTTTAAAGAGGGATCCCTCTTTCGCATTGTTAGAGCACATTTTTCGCACTTAAGTCGACAAAAAACCTTCTGGTATATCGCATATCCAGTATAATAGCGACGAACCTGTTTTTCTGCTGTTTTTTCGGTCTCAGCAAAATGCTCATCTGGAACAGATATTTGTTCCACGGCAAGTTGCTCAGCCTGTTTTAAATTTTCTTTCAGGTCGTCTTCCTGGCCAATATTCCAATCGAGGTTGATGTCGTCGTCTTCTTCGCAATTGCTGCCTGATTGCGAGAAGTTGCGTCGCAATATATGCATAGACAACAGTCTTGCAACAATGTATTGGATTTCGTGTGCTGATGGATGATTATTACATCCCAAATTTGCGCGTATTCTATAAAAAAAGTTTTCCAGCGCATCCTGGTTCATTCTCCCTAAGAGAATAAAGGATATATTCGAATATTCTTCGAATATATCGCCGCTCAATGCAATCATTGCATTTATTGTACCTACAAACGAGTCCAGGCACAATATTTGGCTGTTGGGCTTTTTTATATTTTTCAAATATAGGATATGCTCTTTTAACCTGTTTATTTTTTCAATACAATTTCTCTGTATTGGCCGTCTTTGCGGATTTGGATTGTAAAGCGTCTTACAATCCAATTCGTCGAACAGGTCATTCATCCTTTTGACCAGCAGTTGGGTTGGTTTGGCGCATTTTTTCAGGTGCTCATCGGAGCCCAATAAATTTTCTTTTATCGCCATTTCTATTGCCGCGGCGACCGAATTGCTAAATATTTGAGTAGCTCTAGACACCGACATCTTTTCCATACTGGAGGGGTACACATGCGAATACGTTAACTTAGGGCACATTTTAAAATTAACGTTCGCCTGGTCGATCGCAAATATCTTTCGGACGACTTTAAATGATGTCAGTCCATCTTGCGTCTCGGTGTCGTACTTCATAATCATGTTACGCATGCATTTAATTAAGTGGCAATAGTCGAACATAAAATAAATTTTTCGATGATTGTGGTAAAAATATGGTTTCTCTGGCGATGTGCCCAATATTAGCCTCAATTTGGCATTCTGGGGACCCTGATCGCATATAATAGTTTTAATTTTTAATCCGATCTCTTCGGAGGCGGTTAAATTGCTCTGTAGCAAATTTAGCAGTTTTTCACTGCTTACGCCATCTTTAGCCACATAGTAGGAAATTACGTATTTCCATTTTGCGACTAGGCCTTTCAACATAAAAAAACAACACTTATTGCCGATCACGCTTTCTCGGTGACCTTCTCCATTATCGACGAAGCCATCAATCACATCTCGTACTTTGTTGTACGTCAGATCTTTTCTGATTGATACTTCGTCGAAAATTAGTTGGCAAATGCGTTCCTCTGGTTTAAAGTCTTGAACAATTTTCTTTAAATTGTTTAAGACTTTTGCGTCGATACCGGGGCAGACATACCGGATCGGACGCCAACGCAAAAGTGTTTTCTTGTGGGGCAATGCGAACCCCAAGTCGTCCCTCATAAAATTATAGGCCTTAGTCGACATATAATTTATGTTCAACGCTAATGCCTTCTCCTTTTCGGTGTAGGAGTTTGTCGTCTTCACAATCATTTTTGCGAAGGTAATTGCATGCTCATTTGCATCTCCAGTTAAGATTATATTTCTTTCAAGAGCTTGACATTTTCTTGTCAATAAGAAAATTCTTCTTTTGAGCTCTTTAATCTTTTTGGCTTGTTTCAAAGCATTACTTTGAAATCGCCGAGCTACTCGAGCGTAATGCTCATGGTCGCGAAGAGAGATATTCTCTTCTTCATTGCACTTCATTTCAATTTCATGAAGGCGTGAATATTTCTCAAACTCTTCGAATGATATGTCATTTGAATTTCCAACTGACATATCATCAGGTTGTGAAATATCGGTTTTTTTTACATTATATGTTTTTGAAACCGGCGGCAAAACCCAGTCTGATGACTGCTGGCTATTTTCTTCGAGCCCTAAATTTCTCGCAGGAAGAGCTTCATTTAGTATCCGGTGCGAGGACACATCTTTCTGGTGAAAATGTTTTTCACAGATATATAAATTTGTTTTTAAAGGCAGCTCAAGATTGCAGGCCTTTACCCAATTATTCCTAGCAACTTCCGTTTTGGGAAATTTGAATAATTTTTTTCCACCGGCACAGTTGCTAACGCAGCAACTTTTTGGCGGAGGTGCCGGTTGGAACAATTGGGTAGGAGCCCCATCTATAAATTGCAAAATATAAATAAAAAATATAATGTATTATAAAATTGAAATATATACATAAATAATAAAATAAATATATACACATATAGTAAGAAACACACACACGCACTGGTATTTGAACCCGCAACCAAAAGATCACAACACACACACGCACTGGTATTTGCAACAAAAGGTCGTAGCACATACCCCCTTGTTATAAGTATGTATATATTGATCAAATATATTGAACAGTACAAAATATACATAATTAAACACATCAAAATGTGTATATTCAGAATAAAAACATATGTATATGAGCAATTGATTGCAAGTGCACAATTGCATTGTAAATTAAAAACAACCCCATGTGGTGTGCCGTAAATATACATATGTTCAATCAGATAATTTATTTAGATATTTTGTAAATCAAACGGCTTGATTTTATAATTCGAAAAAATATATATATCGAATCAAACGGCTTGATTTTATAATTCGAAAATATGGGAAAAAAAATATTCAATATAAGTGCATTAAAAGCACACGCACTTGTATGCCCACCCGCAACCAAAAGATCACAACACACACACACACACACTGGTATTTGCCCAAAAGAAATATTGCGCATACATAAACAAAAGTATTGCACTTACCAATATCCAGCGTTGGGACAGCATTCCTTCTTAAAATCTTTGGGCCAATTGCCTCTTTATCGAAATGTTTCTCGCAAATGAACGAGTTGGTGGCTGGTAAGTGGTCAGTGGGAGAAATTTTTAAGTTCTCCTTCCACTTCTCAGCCAGCTCCCGTTCATTTGGGAAACGGAATAAGCGAAGTACCCCCCCCGCTTGTACTTTCGCAACCGCGCACACGACACTTCCGGATTTTTGGCATATTAAATTTAATTTATTATTAAATAAAAATTCACGAAAAAAATTCACGAAAAAAATTCACATAAAACACAACCGATTAAAACCACGTCCTACCCGAGCAAAATCACCAACTTTATGAAAATTGGCGCAATTATTGACACTTCAATTTTATGTAAAGTTTAAAACATATTTACATATGATTATATAATATATTTGATTTTGGCGCAATTATCGACACTTGTCAATTTGCCCAATATATTGGTTGGAGAAAGAAGGAATAAGAAGAAGAAGATTTGTACTTAATATGTAAATACTTATTTGATTTTGGCGCAATTATTGACACTTGTCTTAATATACAAAATTGGGCCAATGAAATATGTACATAATTTCTTTTGCATGTGAATATGGAAATGCCGACGGCAAAACGCAAAGGCATATATTGCACATACATACAAGCGATTTCTTGCTTTAAAGCAAAAATTGAAGCATGAGAAATTGAAATGCCGACGGCAAAACGAAATTCTTGATATGCACACATTGCGTATGAATGGAAATGCCTCGTTGACATGAATCATGAATATATGTATCATCATAATTTTTGCGTAAATATTTTATTTACTTAAAATCACTTATTGTAAAATAAGATCAAATTAACATAAAATAATTTGAAAAATAATAAAAGTTCTATTTCCATACAAAATCAAGCATACATACATACATACATATTTCCTATGGAATATCAATGGAAATATTTTTGTTCAATATTCTGTTTGCATATATTTACATACATATGTATTTAAACGTTCATATTCTTATTATATCATAATGGGCATGCATACATATATGTATTTGTCTCTTCATATTCTTGGATATGTGAGACGTTTCTCTGGTGAGACCAGAGAAACTAAGCATTTCTGCTGTTTCTCTGGGTGAGATAGAGAACATAAAAAAATGTCTTTATATTCTCTGTGTGAGATTTGTGCTTTGCACACATTTGTCAGAAGGGGAATAAAATATAAACAAGCAAAACGAAAATCGTCATGGGCATGTTAATATACTTATCTCTCTTCACATTTTCTGCTTTGGCATACGTGGCACGTCATCATGTGCCGAAAATATATATTTCTTTCTCTTCATATTCTTTGTTGAATATGTGGAGAACTGTTAAAAACGCTAAAATTTAACAGCGCGAATTCTTTGCTTGTGAGGTGAATTCTCTACTATAAATCTAACGAATGTTCGCTGTCGAACCTGCACCTTCTCTATGTTTTTAGTTTCTCTGGTTCAGCATACAAATACATACATATGGTGTTTTCCGCGACAATGCCCATATCCAGCATTCCATTCCATGTCTTGCCGCGCATGCACATATATACACACAATTATATGGAAATCTCTACGTTGGTATATACAAATGTTTCAATACCACTAATACGTATGGGGCTTTGCGCGAACATGTTGTAATCAAACAAATTTCATTTCTAGCGAGCAGGTTGCGCAAAATTGTTCGCCTTGCCGCGGATGCTTAGAACATTAATTGATACATACATATATACACATGTTTCAATTCAACTCTTTTTTTCATTTATGCTTTGCGCTTCTCCTGCATGCGCAACAGGCGACAATAATAACGAAGCTCGCAAAAAACAGAATAAAAAATGTTAAAAGGGGTTTATATTTTAATTTTTTTTCGTATTAATATTAATATGAACAATACAATAACTGATGCAATTTGCTTAAGAAATGTTCAACTCATTTCATCGTTTTTTTCTTTTCTAAATTGATGCAGTAGTTTTAAAGATATTGGAGTGTGAAGATAAAATTAGTATATTTTTGAGGTTTTTTTGCTTATTGTCGCGCCTTTATAATGCAAAATATTTTTTAAGGTATCCTACGTTGGAGAGGAGGGCTCAAGGTATGTTTTGCAAAAAACCGGAATAAAATCGGTTAAGATTTAGCTGAGCTATGAGGTAACATACACATTTTAAGGCTTTATTTTATAAGATGTAGAGACAGTGAGTGATTCTTTGTTGAAATAAAATTGACATAACCTGAAATTGTGAAATTTTCTGGTTCTAGTAAAGGTTTTCTAAGGCTTTTTGTTATTGGAAGTGCGTTTGGGACCATTGTCTATGGAGTTTATTTTTTGGGAAATTGTTACATTTAATTTAACATAACCTCAAATTTTAACATTTTTTGGTTATAGCAGAAGTTTCCTAATAGAATTTTCTATAAGAAGTACACTTCACACTGCTATCTACTTCAAAAATTTCCTTTTTTAAATTAAAATCATTTAATAACTCTACTCAACAAAAGAAAAAATTTGCGACTGATGTGTTGAGAGGTCTCTGAGGTGTTTGAAGTGTCCTGATCACGAATTTGAGTTCAAAAATGTTCATTCACTTACAGCTATTTTTGTCATTTTAGTAAATGATGTTGGTTTGACCCCTACAACCCTTGACTACAACACAAAACTCGCACGTGTTAGGAAATTTTTACTATCATTTTCGGTTTTAACAACCCAAAATTAGCAAGAAACAGCCTCGAACATCACAGTTGCAAAATGACTGTAAACTAGCGTAATTGATTTAACAAGAGATCACTTTCAGAAAACTAAAAAAGTTTAGCAATATTAGATCATTTCTTTTAGGTATTCAGAATACTTAATTTTTCGCACAGCAATCAGAAAAAAAACCTTTATAGTCTTTAACTTTTGACGATAGGCGGACATTCTTGGCTCCCGACTAAAACAATTGACTTAAGACTTAAGAATATGTAAGAACACCTAATGAACTTATTCGTTTTTTAGTGTTCGGTTCAATATCGATATTTCTGTAAATAACTTCTATTTTGGCAATTCCGAGTATGCAAACTCAATCCGAAACAACCAAAAGCAATGATCCAAGGCCTGAATCGAAGCGGGATTGTCCGCCAAGACTTTCCCACAGGAAAAAGTCTGACGGTGTGATATTGAAAGATCCTGGTGGCCAATCGAGCGGTCCAAAACGTGAAATTATCAACGATTTATTCCCTCAATAAATCCATTGATTGATCCAATGTGGGGGAAGGGGCGCTGTTCTGTTGAAACCAAATATCACGAGCTTCAATTTCAGGAATGAAATAGTCGGTTATCGCGGCACGATAACGGTCGGGTTACATTCTCACTGGCATATTTTTTGAAGAAATATGAACCGATGATTCCACTGGCCTAAAAACCACACCAAAGCAGGTTTTTTCTGGATGCAAAGGCAGCTCTTGAATATCTTCGTCCTAGTTTTTGTAATTTTGCTTGTTTACACACCCATTCACCCAAAAATCACTGAACAAAATTTTTTTCAAAAACGTTGGATTTTCTTGAGACTTTTCAAGAGCAAGGCGATGTCGCTTGAAAAAATCGAACGATTTCAGTTCTTGCACCAGCTGTATTTTGTACGCTTTCAATTTATGATCTCGACGTAAAATGCGCCATACGTGAGTCCGAGGCGGTGGAACGTGGTCTATTCGATCGATTATTATCCAATAATAAATGGTGGGTGATGGTGTTGCGAATAGTAAGCTCAGTAGATCGATCATATTGATTAAGTTGAGCGAAACGCGCGAACACACATTCTTTACAAAACGTGAGTTTTCGTAATAAAGTTGAACGATTTATAAAGGTTGTTCGTTGTTTTGTTCGCAAGTCTTTCCACGATGAAACGGTAAACAATAATCTGTCAAGCAAAGCTATTAAAAAAGTTGAGACTTTGATCACTAGGTAAACTACTTTTTTATTCACTTAAAGGTTTTGTAGGACACAAGTGTAAAATCCAACCATTATCGGGCTTCTAAATATGATTTTAAAGTTTTAAAGAAGCGAGATTGTCAAAGCGATATGGTACCTTTAGTTTTGGTTATATTAAAAAGGGCGATCCCATGACAAAAATCAATCAGGCCTCACTTGGATAACTAAACACGCGGTCTGATGTGATACCTAAAAGTATTCACCATAAAGATCCTCATAAATCGATAAAGCGGTTATGGATATCACCGGCTATTTGAACTGGTTCGCCGAATGGAAGACTGTCAACACCAATCTTGCAAAAGCTGGATAACGGAGGAGAAAGTGCCCTTCTTCCAGACAATTCCGATAATTTGCGGTCAACAAGATGTTTAGTACGGCACCCAACGGGTGTGACAATAATTTTGTCGATAAAAATTCTTTATGAAGCGCAGTATGTCTATCGGATTCTACATATACTACTGTGTCCAAAAAAATAAGGTGACATTTGAATTTAAACTGCGCCCGTCGAAAGATTTGGAGAATTATTTTTTTTTTAGGTTGGTAGTACTGTCAGTCACATTTATATCAAATTTCATGTCAAAATATTCATTAGTGTTTGAGATACGTATCGTTTTGTGAGCTGCTAAAAGTGATTTTTTCTTTTTTTGGGGATGTCAAAATTTTGTTGAGGAAAGAACTTGCATTAAATTTTGTGCTGAAAGCCTTTGGTGATGAGGCTATGTCTAAAGAAAATGTTAACAAGTGGTATAGTGAGTTCCAACCCGGGCCGGGAACGTGTCGAAGATGAAGAGCGTCCAGGGCGACCATCAACCTCAACCGACGAAGCTCACGTTCAACAAATCAAAGATTTGGTGTTGAAAAATCGTCGATTAACAATTAGAGACCTTGCTGATGAAGTTGGCATATAGAAAGGCTCAGCCAATACCATTTTGAAGGATGTTTTGGGCCTCAAGCGCGTCAAATCTCGACAGGTACCGAAAACATTGAATTTTTTGGAAAAAAAGGGGTCGTGTTGAAGTGTGTGAAACGATGCTTTCCGACTACCAGGGTGTCATGAAATGCATTATAACTGGCGATGAGACTTGGATCTATGCTAACGACTTCGAAACAACCGATCAATCGAGCGAATATCGTGTCAAAAAAGAGCCGAGACCAAAAAAATCGCGCCAAATTCGATCAAAAATCAAGGTCATGTTGACTGTTTTCTTCGATTACCGGGGTTTGTGCATTATGAATTCCTTCCAACCGGTCAAACAGTCAACAAGTACCATTATTTGAACGTCATGCGTCGTTTGCGTAACGCTATCCACCTAAAAAGGCCGGAATTATGGAAAGACAATTCTTCGTTTTTACACCACGATAATGCTCCATTCCATACTGCCCTCGTAATTCGTGATCATTTCGCCAAAAACTCAACCCATATCGTTCCGCAACCACCATATTCACTTGATCTGGCGCCGTGCGACTTCTGGCTGTTCACCAAGCTCAAAAGACCGCTTCGGGGACACCGTTTTTATACGATAGAGGAGATTCAAGCCGCAGCGAAGACGGAACTGAAGGCCATTCCGGAAAGTGACTACAACCAGTGTTTCGAAGATTGGAAAATCCGTTGGCATAAGTGTCTTGCATCGGGAGGGGATTCTTTGAAGGGGATGAAATTGATTTGGAAGAATAAATAAAGAATTTTAAAAATAAATACTATGTCACCTTATTTTTTGGCCACAGTAGCATATTGATAATTTAACGAGAAATACCAATTTATTACTTAATTTTTAAGTATTGCCATACAACATGAGTGTTGAAATGGCACACCCTTTATACGAAAAAGTACCATATTTGTACAGCTATTTATTTGCATTGGCGAATTACTGCTTTATCAGCGACACCAAGACACTCGAGATGCTTGTAAGTATATTTTTAGTAGAAAACCAAATAAATAAATAACAACAAGAGTATTACAATAAAGTGATAAAGACGGTCGACTGCTCTTTAAGAGCATTTGAGATAAATTGAAGAACATTTTAATGCACTTTGAAGCCGTTCAAAGTAATCTAAGGAAATAGTTGTTGAAGAAGCGAAGAAAACATGGGCGACCGATTAAAATAAAAATGTATATTTGTATAAGTATACAATATTAAATGGGAGGGGTTGTGGTGCGGCAAGTCTAACAAAGGAGGATGTAACGCAGTTATGATTTTCTTTTTACATTTCTTCGCACTTCTTTTGATCAAATGCGCAATATTATTCACTTAGTTTATAAAATTTTTATGGCTTCACAAAGGAAAAATTGAGTTTAACCAGAAAAACAACTATTTATAAAGTTATTATGATTCAATGAAAGGTGAAGTGGGCGAAAGAAATTTCTCGCACCACCACATGCACACATACATGCATGTGTCAATGAGCATGTGTTCGAATTGGAAAGCATTGAGTGTGCCACAAGTAAAAAGGGCACACGTGTTGCCCCGCACGCGCATTGCGCCAATAAGGAGTATATTTGTGGTTTATGGCAACTAACTGCATCTTTATGCTCACATAAGTGTGAACCTATGTATGTACATATATTGACATAAAAGAGTAATGGGCAAGTAGGGCAAACGGCAGTTGCACTTACTATACATTTATACCGTTAAAAAGTGCATTTAAAGTTAAGGTAGTTCCTTTACTTTTATTGCGTTGTTAAAACAGACATTTTGTACATGACTTGCAAGTCAATAGAAATGATTAAAAAAAAAATTATTTTTGTCAAAAACACATAAAAATGACTTCAACGGATTTTATGTAATAATTTGTTTGAAAAGGTGTAAAAAATATATACATATACATATACATGCATATGTAGGTATATTTATGAGGAGGGCGCTGAGATTTTAGATACATTCTGATTTTAATAGTTATATTATATAATTTTGAAAGTTATATATTTTTTCGCAAGACTTATCATAATTTTTTAAAGTTTTATTAATGTTTTTTTTTTTATTTTATTAATTTTAATTAATAAATATATATGTATATATGTATATATTAATATTTAATTTTTTTTAAATATTTTTTTTTAATAAACAATATTTTCTAAAAAAAAATCCTTTAAGAATTTAGTATGCGATTTTTATAGGAGCAGAGACTATTCACAAATTATGAAAGTTATTTTGCTTTTAAATTTAGTATTTAATTTTTGTGTAATAATCTAAATTTTCTAATTTTTTTTTTTTTAATTTATACAATAAAATGCATGAAACTTTTTACAGGAATATTTTATTTTAAAATATTTTTATTTTTTTATTTTTTATGAATTTTTAATATTTTTTAAATTTTTTAACTAATTAAATAATTTAAATTTAAAAAAAGCTATTTTCAGAATTTATTTATGGGAGCAATAATTTTTTTTATAAATTTTGAAAAATATAATATTTTTGTTTTAAATATTTTAAAATATTTTTATTTTTTATTTTTTATGAATTTTTAATATTTTTTTTAAAGTTAGCTTATTAAATAATTTAAATTTAAAAAAAGCTATTTTAAGAATTTATTTATGGGAGCAATAATTTTTTTTATAAATTTTGAAAAATATAATATTTTTCTTTTAAATTTATTTTTAAATTTTTTTACAATCTAAATTTTTAAAGAAATACCTTTTAATAATTTATGCTATGAAATGCATGAAACTTTTTAAGGGAGTGTTTATTAATTATAGATTTAAAAATATAGTTATTTTTTCAGAATTTTTAATATTTTTTTTAACTTTTCAAATAATTTAAATGTTATTAAAAAAATATATTTTAAGAATTTATTCAATGGATTGCATGCAATTTTTTTGTTTTTTTTTTTGAAGCTATAATTATTTATAAATTTTGAGTTCTTTCTTTTTTAAAATTTATTAATTTTTTTGAAGTTTTTTTGTAAATAATCAACATTTTCTAAAAAAAAAACTCTATTAAGAATTTATTTTTGTAGAAGCAGTTAGAATTTATAAATTATGAAAACTATTATTTTCTAAGATTTAATATTTAAAAAAATTTAATTATATAAATTTTCTAAAAACATTTATTTTAATAATATATGCAGAAAAATAAATGATAATTATTATAGACACGATGATTAATTATTTATTTTGAATATATTTTTAATATTTTATGAATTTTTAATATTTCTTAAACTCTTTAAATAATATAAGTTTTTCAATTTTTTTTTTTTAGAATTTCTGCAATAATGTGTAAAAATTTTTTTATAGGAGCTGTGGTTATTTATAAATTTTAAAAATTATTTATTTTCAGGATGTATTAATATTTTGTACATTTTTTTCTAAATTTTCTTAAAAAACCATTTTAAGAATTTATCCAATAATTTTTTTCTTTACCATGATTTATAAATTTTGAAATTTATTTATTTTTTATTAAGATTTATTAAAACTTAAAAAAAAAATTCTAAACAATCAAAAAACTCTAACTTTTTTTTACAAAATTTAAACTTCTAAAATTTTATTTTAAAATACATGACAGTTTTTATGAAAGTTGTGTGATAGTTTATAAACATTGATAATTATTTTTTAAGATTTGTTAAAATTTATTTTCATTTTTTTATAATGTAATATTTTTAACTCGATTAACCTTTTTATATGAGCTAAATTAATTTATAAATTTGAAAAGTTATTTATTTTTTTTTTAATTTGTTAATATGCATTTAAATTATTTTCTAAATAAACTATATTTACTTAAATAAATTTCTTTTAAATATTTAGGTCGAATTTTTATAGGTGCGATGATTATTAATAAATATTGAAAGTTACTTTTTTCACGATTTAAAACATTTTTTAAAACCCTTTTCAATATAATTCTAAAAAATGTTTTTTTTTTGTTTGTTTTAATAAAATAATTAAAAAAAAGTCAAATAATAAAAAAAAAATAAAAATAAATGTAAAAAAAAATAAACACAAATCATAAATGTGAAAAAATAGAAAAGATTTTTTGAATAAAATAATTTAAAAAAATATTTAAAAGAAATTAAAAGAAAAAAATAAACGCAAAAAAAATAAAATCAAATCACAAATGTGAAAAAATATAAAAGAATTAATTAAAATACTTTTTTTTTATAAAAGAACTAACTTTTTTACGAACTTTTAAAAAACGTGCTAGTTTTCTATAAAATTACTCAGCACTCAGATATTACGTGAGTTTAATTATATTTTCGATAAAACTGACAACTGTTTCAAAAGTTTGTAAAGCATGGAAAAAAGGAACTTCTCCAAAATTTCTCAAGAAAAATTGTTGACAACAAAACCGAATCGAATTTTTCGATTTGCTTTGATTCAAGCAGCACAACGCAATAGGAAGTGATTCAGTCTTATAAAATAATGATTAATGAAAGGCTAAAATGTATATGCAAACGGATTTACTGGCTGAAATGATTATTTTTGGGAACATAAACCTGATACTTGAAGTCATTTTTGTCACTGCTTTCATTAATCAAAGGTTCAACCAATAAATTAAACTATGAATGGAACAAGTTTCGTTTGGAAGCAGAATTACGCAGTCTCGACTTGACTATTTCTTATTAAAAACACAGAAATAATAGGAATGATTAGTATTTACTGCTACAAGTGCGCCAGTTTCGGCGAAGTGCTGATTTTTGGTAGAATAGCTCAAGCGATTTATTAATTTTGAAATGGTTTTCTTGGGAAACAATTTGAAATACTTCGTTTAAACTATTAAATTTAACAATTTCGTTATATCTGAATTTCGAAAACGGCATACTAGAACTTTTTTCACAATTTTTTTTTTCACAAAAAGGCATTATGAGTAACTCTATATATGTACATATATAAATTTTGTTGACATACATAAATGACATTAAACTATTTTTTATAGTTTTTTATAATTATTTTTATTATGCTGCTTCTTTGATACATAAAAATATACATAAATTTGTTCGAAAAATATGTACTTCCGTTACATGATTTTTTTTTTTAATAATTTTTAATCATTTTTAAAAGACATTTTTACTTCTAGCGTGATTAATTTCAACGCTATATTTTATTGCTTCGTTGAAAAAGTGGCTACGCATGCATTTTATGTCTGTTCAAAATGCTAGGGAAATGGCCATAAACAAGTTAGTACATAAGGAAAATGTATTTTTAGTACAGTATTTAAGAGTTAAGCAGAGAGACTGCGAAGTTGTGCTTACCAAAAAGCGCCAAAGGAGTAGCGTTTCTGCGGCGTTGAGTGACTGGTGCTGTTTAATGAATGCGTACGAAATATGCCCGACATTTTTGGTGATTTTTGTCTTCCTCTTCTTTTTATATAGATTTTTTATTTAATTTTTGGTTGTTCGATTTGGTGTTATATACTAATTTTGGTTTAAGATCTTTGGTTTCGTTACTTTTTTTTACTTTTTTGGTTGTTGTTGTTTTGTGTTTATGTAAAAAGTTTTGGCACATAACGTTGTTGCATGTTAAGGGTATACTGCTGCAAGTCCATAGATGGCACAAATGTTGTAATATTCTAGTTTTGTATTTTTTGTATACTTTTTCAAATTTTTTTTTTTGTCGTATTGTTGTTGTGGTTCTTCTTTAGTTTGACTTTATCAGTGTTCTATTTGTTTTATTTTTTTTATTTATTTTTTGTTCAGTCTTCTTTGGTTTGAATTTGACTAATCACATTGATAGCGTTTATTTATCCATGTTATCGACGTCCATTCCGGGTTATGTGCTGATAAGCGCGTTGCTATCTAAACTAAAAGACGTCACGCTGACAAACCCCTTGCCTGCAGCGTTTCGTGTTAAAATTTATTAATCAATTTGTATGTTTATTTTGTTTTTGGATTTTTTGTTTATTATTATGCTGATGACTCGTTGCAAGTCATAAATAAATTCAGACCTACAGGCATGCTTATACTCGAGACACACACTCTCACACCGTTTGAAGTTTTATTTACACATCAAAAGCCATGCGCATGCAAGACATGTCGAAAAATTAGAGTGAAAAAATTAGATTAGAACAAGAAAAACTATTAACTTCGCACCTAAAATATAATACCCTTCACAAATAAAATTGCTTTCCATATGAAAATTTGGTTTTGATTGGTCAGTTTGTATGGCAGCTATATGTTATAGTGTTCCAATCTGAACAATTTCTTCAGAGATTATAGCGTTGGCTTGGACAACAATCTGTGCCAAATTTCATGAGAATATCTTGCCTAATAAAAAAGTTTTCCATACAAGAGGACTTGATTTCGATCGGTCAGTTTGTATAGCAGCTATACGTTAAAGTCGTCCGATATCGGCGATTCCAACAAATGAGCAGTTTCTTGAGGAGAAAATGTCAGTGCAAAATTTCAGAGTAGGTATCTGAGCGACTAAATCTCGTATATACAGCCAGCTGGACGTATAGTTCTGGGCGTTATAAACAGCGTGACAAACTTTTGAGTATTGCTGCCAGCCCATAAGGGTATAAAAAACTAGTTGAAACAAGATTAAAGCAAATCCCCTACCACACATCGAATGAGGCCACCAAAAGTTCCGATATTTGAATTGCCGCCAAAACTTCGTTTGCCCTTCTTTTCTCCGCCTATAAAAAGCACGGTTGCAATAAACAAACGGGACTCCTTTTAATGTTTATTGCAATTTTTTTTCTCTAGTTTTTTTTTTGGTTTTTTTGCTATGCGTTCACGTTTTTAGTTCTAAAATAACTAAAGTAGCGCCAGCACAGGCGCGCGTCTCACGCAATGAGTCACTTGCTCCTAGCGCTGAGTTGTTGTAAATCCGTGCAAAATGGCCTGCAGTTGCATGCATCAGCAATATTTTTTTATAGTCGGTATATTTTGTTGTTTTACTCTCATTGTTTCACCATTTGTTTTTGTAGTTATTTTTGCAGCAACGCCGGCGAGATTCACCTGTGCCGAAAATGGGACGAAAAGGGTAGGCGCAAGTTGGAGCGCTGTCGAGTAGTTGTTAATGGATATGTTTGCACAAAAAAAAAAAGTTGAGAGAAAAACTGAAAACTCAAAGAGAGCGAGTCGCCTAAAAATACGTTGATGAACATTTGCTGTGTGTAGTAAATTAATGAACGAATTTCGAAATGATTTATTTGCTGCTCGCTGTGAACTTTTGCAGTCAGAGGGGCAGCTGGTCAACGTAAAAAAGCAATTAAAAAAAAATAGAGCACCATAAAAGGGGAGAACAAATAACGAATTGGAACTTTGAGGTAAATTTAATTTTCTTATGAAATGAAAATTGCTCAAGCCAATTTAGGTTATGTCAGTCTTGAGATCAGTTGATATAGTGTGACGTAGGCTGGTTTATCCTCAATTTCAAATTCAGTTTACATATTATTTGATGAAACGTTTTTAGTAACGTTGGTATATTTGTTCTTATTCGGCTACTGATAAGATATTTTCTATCGAAACAAACAAATCCTAAGCTCTAAAATTACTTATTTTCACACTTTATTATGACTAGTCGCTTTGCGAAACGATAGAATGCGGCTTGATAAATTAAAATTGGCAATGAATCATAGAACACAAAAGCAGCAATAATTCTGCTTGGATGACCTTTTCATGCGAATAAACCTCGATACTCCAGAGACTGTCCTCTGCACTCGCTGACGAAGTTTCATTGTTAAAATTAATTATATCCAAGCAATCGGTCCCCGGGTAAATGCCTTTTCAAAAAAATTATTTTGCTAAATTGGTAGGACTGTCCTTAATTACTATGCCAAATATGAGCGCGATCTGTCAACCAGTTTGTTTACAAACAAAGAATATGTCTCATATTTTGTGCTTTTAGACAAATTTCGTGTGCGAATGTTGAAAAAGGCTTACGGGGATTCAGTTTTATCAAAACCATAAGCTTACGAGTGACACAAAGCCTTCAAAGACGATCAGAGAGAATGTTGAAAACATGCCTCATTCTGGACACCTTCGACCTCTTCAATTTATGAAAATATTAAAAAATTGAAGGACATGCTACTTGAAAATTGTCACTCAAGTTTTAGAGAGTCCTCTCGCAAGTCTGTTAGAACGATTTTGGTGGACATTTTGGGTAAGAAAGGCATTCTTGCTCGACTCGTCCTGATAACACTGAATTTTTTTCAAAAGAAGTACCGTAAAAAGGTCTCTTTGGACATGCTTGATCGTACGAATTCCAACCGTTATAAAGCAATTAGCTTGTATACGTAACAAATTTATACCATTCCGATCCGACATTCATGGAGAGCATTGATACGTAACAAATTTATACCATTCCGATCCGACATTCATGGAGAGCATTATAACTGCCGATGAGTCTTGAGTTTATGAGTTTGAGGGAAAAAACAAGCCGAAAACAAAAAAAATCACACCAAAGCCGCTCAGAAATCAAAGCGATGGTCATTGTTTTTTTTTTTTTTTTTGGACATTCCTGGATTGGTGCATCATAAATTTGTTCCTGAGGGACAGACTGTCAATAAAGAGTTCTATTTGGCGGTATTAAGGCGTTTGTTTGAGAACATTTGTCAAAAACGGCCGGAATCCTGGAGGAAAAACTCATGGATTTTACACGATTTTAATGCGATCTCATCGAGCCACGATTGTGACCAAATTTAAAGCCAAAACCGCAATAAATACCATCGATTCACCAAATCTGGCTCCGTGTGACTTTTTCGTGTTCCCCAAACTGAAATTGCTGCTAGGTAAACGAAATTCGCTGAAGAGGCTGAAGGTCATCCCAAAAAGTGGTTAAGAAAAGTGTTTCGAAGACTGGAAAAATCGTTAGCACAAGTGTATTACGACAAAATCAATGAATATGAATAATTAAATATTACTTCTAAGTACGAAGACTATGTATATTGGATAGTGGAAAACGTATTTTCGTATCACCAGTGCTACCAATCACATTGTGTCATGCCATATAGTGTTGGAAAGGTGAGATTTTAAGCTTCATTTAATACCATGTTCAGACCGAAAATTTAAAAGATTAGATTACATTTAAGCATTTCATAACCCAACAGTGTTCTCCCTGCCGTTAGAAAGATCAAAAAGAGCTGTTATTGTCATTCAAGAATTCACATCGCCTAATATTTATCAAAAGAAAAGATTGTCATAATATTTTGAAATAAAAGCCGTCTTTTCTTTTAATATTTTCCCTATAATAGAAATAATGGATGCATTTTTTCATTTGTTAAGTCGATTTTAAGGTGAAATTAGATTCTTTGCTTTAAAAAAATTTGTTTGTTTACATTTTTTCCCTTTGTAGTGTTTAAATCAGTTGTGATAATGTAACAGATTTCCAGTGCTGACAAGTAGATGGCGCAAAATCAGCGTCGCACAGAGATATTTTGCGTGGATCAGTTTCAAATCATTTCAATGAAGTGATTTGGAACTGTCATTTTTGTATGGCGAAATCTTGATAAATTTTTAAGATTAGTGGGATAATCCATGCAACAGTCGAAATCGTGTGATTAAGTGTCGGTCTGAACATGGTATAACCAAAAAAAAAAAATAAATAAATTAGGGGAAGTTGAAAAAAAGTTACAGCTGTTCAAAAATGAGTGAAAATAATGAAGCAATTCGCTATATTTTTTAACTTTTTGTATAAAAAAGGGAAGAACGCAAGCCATCAATGAAATTTGTGAAGTTTACGAAAACGATGCTGTATCAGTTCGTGTAGCACAACAATGGTTCGCTCGCTTCCGTTCTGGAAATTGAATTTATTGAATATTTTACACTGATGGAATAATGATTCTAGAGGAAAAATGACAGAAAGTGGTTGACCAAAATATCACATACTTGTTTATTTATTCATTAGTATAAATATAAAAAAGCATAAATGAAGTTTAATTAGAAATACGAAAAGACTTTTTCGACTACCCAATATACAGCTTAACTATCGATTTGTATAAAAAGTAAAATAGATACTTCAAAATTGCTAATAAAAATTATGGCGAATAATTTTTCACTCTAATTTGTGTT
>CM050323.1:66904283-66923668 GCA_027475135.1 Bactrocera correcta | reverse complement strand
AAGTTTCAAATGAGAGTTTTTAATTTCATCGACTGTATTGTAGATTTCAGCTGGAGTTGGTGTAGTTTAGGTTATTAGATTAGCAAAACACTTTGCTAATTGGTTTCAAATCTCCTAGTTAAACTCTAACCATTACTATTTCCCAACACTTATATTTACTAATTTCTATTTTTATTTTCTTCTCATGCTCTCCCGCCCACGCAGAATCTCGTCAACAATGAACTTTGGCAAAAGAATCGCGAAATCGAACGTCTCACAAAGTTGGTCAATGCCAATACGACGACGACATCACCACTCTCACCAACAGCCGCCCGCAAGAATCTTGAGTCACTCCAATTGCAGCAATCATTCACCGAAAGTGATTACGCCAAAGCGCTCGAACACAACAAACTGCTACAACGTAAAGTGGATGTGCTGAATCAGCGTTTGATCAGCGGACGTAGCAATGAAGCGCTGATCGAAGAATTGCGCTTGGAAGCGCGCACAGCACGCGCCGAAGCCGACAATGCAGAAACCTGTCGAGTCGCCTATGCCAAAGTCTTCGGTGCGCTATCGGATCGTCTCTACGAGTTGGCCGGTTTCCTCAATTCGCTTATGAAGCACAAAGAGGTGTTGAGCTTCCTGTCCACGGATCGCCGACGTGCCATGCGCACGGCTGTCGACTGCAGTCTCGATTTGTCGACGAGCATACGTAAAGACGCTGACCACCGGCGATCAAAGCTTTGAAGGTTTAAGCAATTTATCGCGCCTGCTATTGGACGACGATGAACATGACGTTGTTGGACTCACCAATAAGACATTCAGCTCGCACGAAAACTTCCGTGCGCGTCACTCCTTCGATGTGCTGCGCTCGGAGAATAAGGCATTGCGTAAGATATTGGATAGTCGCCGTAGTTGTGGCGGCACTGCGGACTATGCTAAGGATGCCAAAGACCGACGCTCATTCCCTACCATTTTTGTTGGATAATCTGAGCGAATCGGAGGCGTGGTCTGAACCAGATCGTCAAGTATCGATGGCGCGCATTGGACTGGAGGAGCACGGTGCTGCAGCGGCAAATGTCTCAGTGAAGGACACAATCAGCAAGCCAACACCAGCAACGGCCGACACAGACAGCGAAAGCGAAAGTGATGCGTTGCAGCTGAGCCGCACAACAAAACTGCGCAATCAGGAGCGCATTACGCAGCTGGAGAAGTTGATTGCACAGCGTGATGAGCGCATCTTAATGGTGCAGTTCCAACTGGTCGAGGCTGATAACAATCTGAAGAAGGAATCTCTACGTGCCATATCGCTGACGCAAGAAGTCGAGCAGTTGCGTCAACGCAATGAAGAACTAATCACCGATCTGATCGCGATCGGCAGTGAGCCGTCCAATACAAGCAACGCAGCCGTCAACAGTTTTGGTTATACAGCGGCAAATTGATGAAAAAACGCGCGCCGTCGAACAATTGCAAGAGGAGCGTGATCGTATCGCGGTGGAGGCGCGACTCGCTGAAGTGCAAGTGGGGGCGCTGAAGGCCGACATTGAAGACATCAAGCAGAAGTATGAAATACAATTGAAGTTGGCCAGCGAAAAAGAGCGTCAGCGCTTGGATACGCTCAAGCATGAATTGGAGGAGCTCATGCAACAACGCCTCAAGGAGCAGGAGCGCATACACAAGGACACATTGACGCGTGAATGGATTGCGCGCACCACTTACGAAGAGTGCAAAGCGCAACTAACCGAACTGCAAACACAATACATTGAGGCGCAACGCAACATCGACTATCTGACGGAAAACGAGCAAGAGCTCAAAGAATCGCTAATCACCAGCGAAATGGAAGTACGCAGCCTCAAAAAGCAATTGGACGAAAGCGTGCTGCAAGCATCCAAATTTATAACCGAACGCACAAAACTATACAATGAGAAGTTGCAAGTGGAGAAACGTCTAATGGACTTGCAACAACAGCTGAGCTCAGCTGAAATACAACACACGACAACAGCACAGCGTGTCAAAGAGCTGGAAGCGCTGCAACAAACGCTGAACGAACAATTGGCGCAAGCCCAATCAGCCTTGGCAGCTAAACGTCTAAATGCCAGCGATGCATCTCAGTCGGGCTATGCCTCGGACGAAGTGCAGAAGTCGAGTACGAAACGCGAAAGCAATTCATCGCCCGATTTGGGTATACACAGCGATACGGGACGTGTGTCCAGCGTGGAATTGTCCAATCTGCAACGCTCGCTGCTAAAGACTGTGCCTATGCCAAGCGGTGGTGAGCAGGTCACGCAGGAAGGTGTGTATTCATGTTTATTATTTATTGTATTTAAGAGAGTTTTTTTGTATAAGAACCCTTGATAGTTCTTAAGTAGTTTAAAAAGTAAGAAGTGTTAGTTTTCAGTAGGAAACGTCGGAGATCCTATAAAATATATAAAAATGATCAGCGTGATGAACTGCGTCGATCAGTTTTTGAGAAATCAATCTGAAATTTTGTCAGTAGTCCTTTTCCCACTTAGACGTTGCTTATTTGTCAGAACCACCGATATTGGACCACTGTAGCATACAGCTTTCTTACAAACTGACCGATCCAAAGCAAGTCCTTGTACGGAAAAGTTTTTTATTTGACAAGATATTTTCACGAAATTTGGTATAGTTTGTTTTCTAAGGCAACGCTACAATCTCCGAACAATTTGTGCAGATGGGGGACACTATAGCATACAGCTGTCATACAAATTGGCTGATCCAAATCAAGTCCTTGTAAGGAAAAGTTTTTTATTTGACAAGATATCTTCAAAAAATTTTGGGTTTGTACTTTGTTTTCTAAGACAACGCTATAATATCCAAAAAAAAATGTACAGATCGGTCCACTATAGCATACAGCTGTCATACAAAGTGGCTGATCCAAATCAAGTCCTTGTAAGGAAAAGTTTTTTATTTGGCAAGATATCCTTACGAAATTTAGTATAGATCATTTTCTAAGACAACGCTATAATATCCGAAAAAAATGTACAGATGGGGTCCATTTATAGCATACAGCTGTCATACAAAGTGGCTGATCCAAATCAAGTCCTTGTAAGGAAAAGTTTTTTATTTGGCAAGATATCTTCACGAAATTTTGTATTAATTTATTTTCTAAGCCAACGCTATAACATCCGAAAAAAATGTTCGGATCGGAACACTGTAGCATATAGCTGTCATACAAATTGGCTGATCCAAATCAAGTCCTTGTAAGGAAAAGTTTTTTATTTGACAAGATATCCTTACGAAATTTAGTATAGATCATTTTCTAAGACAACGCTATAATATCCGAAAAAAATATTCAGATCGGGACACTATAGCATACAGCTGTCATACAAACTGACCGATCCAAAGCAAGTCCTTGTATAAAAAAAGTTTTTTATTTGGCAAGACATCTCCACGAAATTTGGTATAGTTTGTTCTCTAAGGCAACGCTACAATCTCCGAACAATTTGTACAGATCGGTCCACTATAGCATACAGCTGTCATACAAAGTGGCTGATCCAAATCAAGTCCTTGTAAGGAAAAGTTTTTTATTTGGCAAGATATCTTCACGAAATTTTGTATAGTTTGTTTTCTAAGGCAACGCTATAATATCCAAAAAAAAAAGTTCAGATGGGGGTCACTATAGCATACAGCTGTCATACAAATTGGCTGATCCAAAGCAAGTCCTTGTACGGAAAAGTTTTTTATTTGACAAGATATCTTCACGAAATTTGGTATAGTTTGTTTACTAAGGCAACGCTACAATTTCCGAACAATTTGTGCAGATCGGGACACTATAGCATACAGCTGTCATACAAATTGGCTGATCCAATTCAAGTCCTTGTAAGGAAAAGTTTTTTATTTGAAAAGATATCTTCACGAAATTTGGTATAGATTATTTTCTAAGACAACGCTATATTATCCGAAAAAAATATTCAGACACTATAGCATACAGCTGTCATACAAACTGACCGATCCAAAGCAAGCCCCTTGTATGAAAAAGTTTTTTATTTGGCAAGACATCTCCACGAAATTTGGTATAGTTTGTTCTCTAAGGCAACGCTACAATCTCCGAACAATTTGTACAGATCGGTCCACTGTAGCATATAGCTGCTACACAAACTGACCGTTCAAAATCAAGTACTTGTATGAAAAACTTTTTTATTTGAGAAAATATTTTCATGAAATTCGGCGCATATTGTTTTCCAAGGCAACGCGACAATCTGCGAAGAAATTATTTAGATCGGCCCACTGTAGCATATAGCTCCTATACAAATTTACTATTATAGCTTCAGTATTTTTCTTATTTCTTGTATCATTAATAATCGCAATAACACTTACAGACGTCAGATACAGCAAACAGGATAAGAGTAGCATGAATGCACTAGCCAGCAAGCGTCCACAACACAGCTCATCCTCTGATCTGGGCATTGAGAGCGATACGGGACGCACGTCCAGCATGGATATCAAAAATGGTACGAAAAATTTTAAAAATATTTTTTTTTTTCTAATAATAAACGCTTTATTTACTTTCCTACCCACATATGCAGAATCCCCAACCCGCACAGAGACGGATGACAGCAACACAGAGAATAAGATGAGTGTGGCGAATGTGAATACGAGTGCCAATGCCACCGCTGGCGCCAACGCAGGCACCCATCCCATACACGATTGCATTAAGGTAGAACAAGAAAATGCCGAATTGCGACGCAAACTCGTACAAACGAAGCGCGCATTCGAAGAGACCTATAAAAAATTGCACATTGCAAATCAGCGTAAAGAAACCTTCCAGAAAGAGATTAAAGATCAAATACTAAAAACGAAAAATGTACTAAAATATGCGCGCCTACATATGGCTAAAGTGCAGCAACCTAATGCACCGCATCATCATGAAACCGAAACACATGAGCAAGAAACACAACACAATCAACAACAGCAAAAACAACATCATCATCATCAACAACAACAACAACGTAATGTAACAAATGATGGTGGCGCCAGCACGTCAAAATCAAGTAGTGATGCACCGCATTAATGTGTTATTATTGTTTTTGGATGGTATATCCAAATACATACGCACACACACACACACTCACGCACACACAAACAGCGAGATTACTAAATTTTAGCGCAAAGTGAATGTAACTAAATGCACATGCAGTCAATTAATTGCAATTGCACTCACTTCGCATTAACCACACACAGACAAATATATTTACATGACATACCTATATGTTAGTTTAGTCAAATATTAGTTTATTTAACACATAAATGCTTAGTTCTTAAGCTAATTTTGTAGCATTTAAGCACTTTACCTTTACATACAAACATACGCATATATATTATATAAGGAAGTTATTTTTGTTATTGTTTCATTTTTGCTATTCAACCTACGCACATTGTATGTATTTATAAAACTTGTTGTTTGTATGTAAAAATTTTACTCGCGCCTAACTTTAAGTAATTTAATTAATTAACTTCATATTTCCATTAGCATGACATACATACATACATGAATACATAGACATATATTTATTAATTAACAAAATGTCCTAAGAAGTTTAGTTTATATTTGTAATATTATTTTAGTATAGTGAACGCCTCATATTTCATATTTTTGCTTAAATGTCTTAAGTTTGGGAATTAATTTGAAGAAATCAGTTTATTGCTTGAAATTTTATAAGAAAAATAATTTAATTTAATAAAAAAAATCAACCCTGTTTTTGAAACAAAGTGGTTTTAAGTAAATGAAGTCCAGTCGTGTTTACAAAAAAATCAAAATTTTAGTTTTATTTATTTTAATGAATTTTTTTTTTAATAACTAATATCACAAATTAATTTTCATTTATTCTTTAAATATTTTATACGGAACCATCAAAAATCAATTTTTCTTAATTTATTTTGAAGTTTTTTTTTTAATAACTAACATCAGAAAATAATTAAAAAACCATTTTTTTTTTCTTTAAATGTTTCATACACAATCATCAACAAAACGTTTATTTGTTTAGAAAACAATTCATTTATTAACCTTTTCTCTTATGAACAACTAAATATCCGAACTAGCTAGAAATCCTAACGAGTGCCATTTTCACCGTTAACTGAAAAATAACGCGCCATTTTTTCAAATCACTTATTGAAATATAAATAATTTTTAAATAAATATAATAATATTAATACACAAAAATATGAACACAAAAAAAATAAATTTAATAAAGCATATCCTAATTTATAATGCCATTAATTTAGTCTCTTAATTAGCATGTATACTATACTATGCCATTTATACTTCGCATATGCATATAGTAATAATTTTAATTTGTTAGTGTTTAAAACTAATATTTTAAGTATGTTAATAATCCCTGCTAAAAGACTTAAATACTAGTAAATAAAAAATATTTGTTTTAATTGAAAAACTTGATTTGAAGCAAATTTTATTAAACAATTTTATTGAATTTCATTTGTTTTTAATTGTTGTTTTTGTTATTATTAATTTTTTAAACAGACATTTTAAACATTTTTTTTAACAGTAAAAATAAAATTTAAAAAAAATAGTTAAGTTACTTTTTTTTTTGTTATTATATTTGAAATATTTATAATTAATTTTTAAACCTTTATAAAATATAAAAAAAAAATTATTAAATTATTTGTTTGATTATTATAAAGGTTTAAAAATTAATTATAAATATTTAAAATATAATAATAACAAAAACAAACAATTTAATTATTATTTTTTATTTTATTTTAATTATTTGAAATTTTTTATTTTTTATTTTTTTTTTTGTTATATATATTTTTTAATTTAATTCTTTTTAATTATTATTTTTTTATTATTATTTTTTTTTTAATTTAATTCTTTTTAATTATTATTTTTTTTTAATTTTTTTTTAATTACTATTTTTTTTAATTATTATTATTTTTTAATTATTTTTCTTTTTAATATTTTTAGCATTTTTTTTAGTTTTTTCTTTATTATAATATTTGAATAATATATAATCTGTTTTATTATTATTTTAGTTTTTTTAGTTTTATTTTTATTAAATTTTTTTTTTTGTTTTGTTTAATTTTTTAATATTTATTTAATTATTTTTCTTCTTTTTCAATTTTTAATTTTTATTTTTTCAAATTTTGATCTTTTTATTGATCCTAAAATGATTATATAACATTTTTACCGTAATTATTTTATTATATTGTTTTAATATTTCAAAAATATATTTGTTATGCATTTTTTATTTTACTTATTTTTCTTCTATTTTTAATCTTCTGAAAAATTATTCTGTACTTTTAGTTTTATTTTTTGAAAAAAAATACTAATTTATCTACATAGTTTTCTAAATTATGCATTTTATTTAATAAATTGCAAACGCATTTTATTGAAAGTTTATCATTTATTTTTATATCATTTTTATTATTTTTTATTTATTGTTTTTATTTTTGTTAATTATTTTTATTTCTTAATTTATTTTTTTTAATTTTATTTTTTTTTATTTTATTTTTTTTTCTTATTTTATATTTTTTTTTATTTTATATTTTTCAATTTTGTTTGATTTTTTTTTTTCAGTCTTTAATTATTATAGAATCGCTTTTTAACTTATTATTTTTTTTTTAAGCATTTTACATTTATTTATTTATTTTGCTTCTATTAAACAAATATTAATCTTTTCTATAATGATCATATAATAATTTTTTAACTTAATAATTTGTTTGCCTTGTAATCATTTTACATTTTATTCATTTATTTTTCTTCTATTAAATATCTTCTGACTATGTGTTATTTTAGTTTTATTATGTTTATAATTATTATTGCAATTTTTTTTTAAATATTACCTTCTCTATTTATTCTAAATTGTGTGTTTTAATTTTTAAATGTCTTATTTATATTTATTTATTTCACTATTATTTTTTTTTATTTTTACTCTTATATATTTATAGTAATTATTTTATCCTTATTATTTTTTTCTGCAAATAAAAAATTTTTATTTTTTCTCGATTAGTTTTTTTTTATGCCAGCATAAAAAGGATGTGAGAAGAAAGTCCCTCTCGATCCCTTTTTCAGTAATTCATGTATAAACCTGTTAAAAACATGTTAACAACATGTTCCTTAACTTTATTAACAGCTCTACAGATAGTCATTAACATTAAAAGTATGCAAATAAAGCACTTAAATAAAATAATATTAATTGAAAAATTAAAAAATCATTAAAAAATAAAAGGAAATATCTGAAAGAAAAAAAATTAACATGAAAGCGTTATAGCACTATTTCATTTTTTTTAGAAAAACAACAACAATATTAGTTCAAAGGAATTTATATTGAAATATACTATATACATACATGCATACATATATAAGTATTATTTACCAAGTGATAAAAATGGGCCGTATAAAACGAGTTAATCCGCCATTTTGAAGTCCGAGTAATGTTAAGTAATATGTATGTATGTATATTTCTTTTTTTTTTTAATTTAATCTATTAAACCATCAAAAATTACCAAGTGCACTAAACAGGCCGCATAATATGAGTAAATCCGCCATTTTGAATTTCAAGTAATCCAAGGCGATGTATATACTCTTTTTCTTATTTCCAATTGGAATATAAGCAAATGTCAATCAGCACATATGTGCTTATCAACAATGTTGCTGTAGATGTGTTGCTGGGCACATATTTGTTTATTATTGCCATAAGCTGCTGACACGCATATGTTTGCATGCTTTATGTATATGCTAACTGAATATTTGTTGATATAAAAATTAAAATTTTATATTAGTTTTATTTATTTTTTTAAATTTGCATATCATCTGCATACATCTATCATCTGTAAAAAAATAATAATGCATAACTTTATGTTAATTTTTTTTTAATATGAATCCTTATAAACATTGATTGATAACTGCTTGTGCAATCCGTAATCAAAATACCAGCTAAAATCTACACTGAACTAAAAAATTATAACTAAAAAATATGCGAATACTAATTAAAAAATAAATTATCTTAAAAAAATCAAAAAATATCTTCAAAATTAAAATCAAAAATCAGTTTTCTCACATGCTTCTGCCGCTTAGTATTATTTTCTTTCTTTTTTAATTATTTCTTTTAGTTAGTTATCGCAGAGGATATTGAGGACTTCGTCTAAACATCCTGGCTTTGAAACGATAAACGGCATGGAAGAGCGCTACAATTAAAATTATGCAACTTTTTTATTTTTTTATTGATAAAAACTTGTTTGTTGTTAATTAATATTTATTTATTTAAATTTTAAATTATAAAATGCTATTCCCTTAGATGCTTTTATAAATAATTAAATGCTTTTTATTTTATTTTTTTAATTTTATTAGTTTAATGTTTTAAATTATATATTAATTTGTACTTTAAAAAAATTTTTTTTTTGTTATTTAATTATTAATATTTTTTTAATTTTTCTTAATAATTAATATTTTTTAATATGCTTTTATAAAAAAAATATTTTTTTTATTTTTCAGTTTTATTATCTTTATTTCACAATTTATTTATTTATATATTATTATATTAATTTCAATTTTTTAGACGTTAAGAAATGTTATTTGATTATTTTCAGTTTTTTTTTTTATAAATTTTATGCAGTTTTTGCCTGCTTTTTGAACCTAACAGTCTGACACTAAAGAGTTGTTACTAAAATCTCCATTTGTATACAGCTCTAAAACGACACAAATTATGTTTATCAACTTAATAAAAAAAATTGTAATAAATTACAAAATAAAATAAAATAAAAAATTAAAAAAATTATGTTTATCAACTTAATAAAAAATGGTAATAAATGAAAAAAAAAAAAATTAAATTGTTAAAAATTAAAAAGTAATAATTATACTAAAAACATAATAATTTATTCAAAAAAGTAATAATTTAATGCATAAAACTTAATGTTAATAAAAATTATAATTTTAATAAAATAAAAATAATATTAAAAAATACAAATACAAATTTTTTAATACACAAAGTTCGAAAACTGTTAATTTTAAAAACATTAATGTAAATAGATCATTTATGTAAATTGTTATTAGCTATTAGAGGCAATTTAAAATATTTTAGTAGTAATTTTTTAAGAAAACTATTAAAGAACTGTTAACAAAAACAATTATAAAACCATTTAAAGTAGTATAAAACGATTTGGTTTCGAATGTTACACACAAAAACCGTAAGCAATAAAACACAAACTCAGAGCGACATTAATACATTTGAATATAATATATAAACAACAACAAATATAACGTTTTTATAGATTAAAATAATGTAGTTATTTATGAAAGAGAATGTAATTAATACAATTTGTAACAAATGTATGTATGTAAATAACTCGTGTTTTTATATTCATAAAATGTAATTATTTAACGAAAAATAAAAAATCGAATTTTCAAATAAATATTTTGTATGATTTTTGACGATATTGCTCAGATCGGACCACTATAGGATATAGCTGTCAAACAAACCGAACGATCAAAATCAAGTCTTTGTATGAAAAACTTTTTTGTTTGACAGGATACCCACACGAAATTTGGTATAGGCTAAAGGCTAAAGGCATTGCAACAATCTGTTAACATATTGTTCAGAGCGGACTGCTATACTATATACTTGTAGGTTAGGTTAGTTTATTTTGGTAGGCCAATCAGCCCTAGATATACCAATTTTGGCCCTTTACTGCTATAGCATATACTAGCTGTCATAACATTTTATACCTTTTATGCTGTAAGAAATGCAACAAAACTCACTGAGCTATGTGCTAATCAACCAAAAGCGTAACAACAACATAAAAAACACTTGAGAAAGCATTTATATCATATACATACATACATCTCTTTAAATACTCGGTATATCATAATTTTGGTGTTATTGTTGTAGCATAAAATATTAACCAAAAAGTTTAATTGCAATCATATATTTGTATATCTGTCCTTTATATAGACCCAATTCGCTGCCATACACACGAAATTGCATACTTTTAGGCGCCCCAATAAAACACAGACAATTATTTGAAATAAAAATATTTTATTGATATTTCTAGATTCCATGATGTGTTTCGACGTGTACGCAAAGCCAATGCGGTGTATGTATGTTTCATGTTCAAAATTTTAAAATTGTAAACATTTTATGTATGGACTAATGTGCTAAAGCAACTGTTTTTTGTTTTTCAAAATAGTTTTGAGTTTTTTTTTTGGTTTTTGCGTGAATGTACAAAAATTTTTGGCGTGAATATACAAAAATGGTGCATTATGTAATTGCTTTCGTTAGTTTTTATGCTATTAAAATTGGACGTACAAATGCATTACGCGAAAATTTGCAATATTTTGGAAAATAATTGGCATGAGCGTGCAAACTTAGTGCTTAAAAACGATTTCGTTATTTTTTTCTTCTTCGATTTGTCATATCGTAAGCTAACTAAAGTAAGTATAAGCGTTTGCTGCTATGTGTACCACTAAACGCCTAATTCTAAGCTCTAGCTGTTCAGCATTTTGTATTTTTTTTTTTTTGTTATTGTATTTAATTATAATTTTTTTTTGTTTTTGCATTAATTTTGTTTTTTTGAGGCTGTTGCACAATTGTGTAGATATGATTCGTATTCCAAAAATAATTATATTTTTTTACAGCTATTCGTTTAAAATGCCACATTTTTACTAATTAGTCATTATGTAATTCCGCTTAAGGTACTACTTAAATTTGGCGGCTAGTAAAAGTTGAAATGAGTGACTATTAAACTAATGCAAACTTCAATATGCGCTTTATGTGTGTGTGTGCAAGTTTACGAATTTTTTACTTCAAAAGTTTTTCAAGTAGAAACAATTTTTTTTTTTTACTTCAAAATTTTTTAAATTAGAAACTAAATTATCATTTTTGAAAATTATAAACTTGGACTAAACATTTTTTTAATCCAATATTTGAAACTAAAAATTTAACTTTTAATATTTAATTCGCTTTTTGGAATTATTTTTTTTTAATACGGTATTTCGGATTAAAATTTTATTTTTAATTTTTTAACCGATTTTTGGTATAAGAAATTGAAAATTACTTTAAAAAATAAAAGAAAAATATATTAAAAAAAATTAAAATAATAAAAAATAGATAAAAAAAAAACAAAAAAGTGAAAAATTATAATAATAAATAGTAAAAAAATAAAAAAAAAATATCGGATTAAAATTTAATTTTTAATTTTTTCAAATTATTTTTGTCATAAGAAATTTTGAAATTACTTACAAAAAATTCAAATTAGTTTTTGGTATAAGAAATTTGAAAACTACTTTTAATTAAAAAAATTAATAAAAAAAAAACATTGAAAAAAAATAATAATGAATAATAAAAAAAATAAAAAAAACCTCTAAAACAATTAAAAAAAATATATATATACAAGAAAAAATAAAAAAATATATATAAAATAAAATAAAAACAAATATAAAAAAGATAAAAAAATAAAGAAAATAAAAAAAATATAAAAAAAACCAAAATAAAACAAAATATTAAAAACATTAAAGAAAAAAATTAAAAAAAAACAATAAAAAAAATATAAATAAAAAAAATTTTATATAAAAAAATTAAAATAAAAAAAAATTAAAATAAAAAAAAATAAAAAATATATGTGACCTGGTCTACGAAAAGGGGGCTTAGGTGTCAAAAAAATAAAAATAAAAAAAAAATAAAAAAAAATAAAAAAAAATAAAAAAAAATAAAAATAAAAATAAATAAAATAAAAATAAAAAAAATAAAAAAAAATTAAAAAAAATAAAACAAAATATTAAAAAAATAAATTAAAATAAAACAAAATATTACAAAAATAAAAATTAAAAAAAAAAATAAATAAAATATAAAAACAAAAATTAAAAAAAAAAAAATTAAAAAAAAATAAATAAAAATATTATAAAAACAAAAATTTAAAAAAAAATTATTTAAATTTCAATAAAATTCTATTGCATTATTTGCAACCCTGTGTGTGTGCAGGCAAATGCAAATTTATATTTTTTATTTTTTCTTTTTTATTAAAATTAATAAGCGCTAAAATGGCACTTTTCATTTAACTTTTTTTGTTGCTTTTCAATTATTTATGCAATTTTTCGTTTTCGCCAAATACTCGCGCATGTGTATAAGAGGCTGTGCGTTGCGTACATATTTATATTTATTTTTTTATTTTCTGTTAGCTATTACAAAATGTTCTCATATGCGGTAACTACTTCGACTATTACAACAACAGCTTGCTATTCTTTGGTATTTGATATTTTTTACTCTAAGTAATTTAGTTTTAAAAATACGATATTTCACTAAGCTAAACGCAAATTCTTTTCACATTTTGTCAGTACGAAGCAAAATATAAGCAAGAATGCTTTCGAAACGCATACAATTTGTCTCAACAATGCGTGTGTTGTGCGCATGCGCAACTGCGCAGTATGTGTTAACTAATTGGCGCACCGTTATTTTTAGTATATGCTAATGACGATTACTATAGAATTGATTGATGCCTAAAACATGCTTCTCTTCGTGATATTTCTGCAGGATATGTGTAATAACGGAGGTGGTGTCATTATCGCCACCCCAAACGCGTATCGAATTCTCATTTTCGAGTATGGACAGAAAGGCTAAACAAAAGAATTTATTTGTATATAATATTTATAGCGCAAAAGACATTGAACACTCACCTATTAGTATTTTGGGGTTACTTAAGTTCATCTGTACTTGCGGCATTTCGAGTATGGCTTTAAGTATTGGTGAATCTTGCGATAGACCTTCACGCAGCTCAATCAAACTGCCCGTACGATTGCCACAAAGCCACTCACATGCCGCTGCTTTATTATTGCAAGTCTTTTTTAAAGCTTTCAGTACTTCAGTCTCTTCGAAACCCATCTCTACCAGTGAGTTTATAGTTTCCGGTGTCGGCGGCATATCACGGTGACTATAGATGCGCACTATTTCTAGTAAAGCTTCGGTGTTTTCAACAATGCTCTGTAATTAGTTGAAATATATGATAAAAATTATAAAAGAATTGGTGTAAATTTACATCATTTGTGAGTATGCCCGAGGGTGAGAGCACTGATTGGCTCTTTTGTAGACCCATAGCGGCTTCCTCTATCGAACTCTCTTCGCTCTGATGTTGTATCAGCCACTCCAGCGCAGTTGAGTAGACACCTCTACAGAAGAATAGCAATTATTTCGTACAAATATTGCAACTAACAGTTATTTTAACAAAGCACTTACTGCGTAACCTTAAGCGCATACTCGGCCTTCTCCTTTTTAAAACCCATATCGACAAGGCACTGCAGTGTATCATTCTGATAGTTACGTTTATTGATTAGCTTTTGCTTAAGCATCGCTATCAGCCGTGTGGCATATGGGCCGGCGCCTATAATGGCCGCAGAAGCTTGCGCCAATGAGATGAGCACTTTACGCACGTCGAATTGCAGCTGCAAAGCAAACAACACAAAAAACAATTTCAATACAGTAAACGGAAATGCGGTAGCTACACTCACATTGGATTGCTGAAATATCTCATTGATGTCCACCATCGGCATGTCCACCGTATGCGGCATTACATTACGCGTGGCAGTATTGATTTCCAGTTCACGCGGCGCTTGCAAATCGCGCGTCACTGCGGTCATTTGTTGCAGATGTTGCCGCCGCGGCACCAGCAATAACATTGCGTTGTCTTCAATTTTCAATTGCGCTAGCGTCATGGTTTCGTTCAATTCGGCGCCTTGGTATTCAGCGCGCATTATGCGATAACGTGGTCCCAGCTGCCGCACGTCAGTCGCGAATAGCGGTAAGGCGCTTGCATCATCGGACAGTTCGAGCATTACCTCGTTTTTCAGCTCGGCAATGCGCTTGTTTATATCTGTTTGGAAAATTAGCACACGTGCGCTGGGGCAGATGACACGCACTCGGATGTTTTGTTTGGTCACATCACGTTCGATGTTGTCGCTGGAGCCGTGTGTAGCCGAGTCTGAGCTCGAAATGCCTGATGAACGACGTGAGCCTCTTCTGTGAAAAATAGAAAAATTCAAAATTATAAAACGAAGTTATTGTTTTAAATAGGTTAGGCCTTTTTCAAAGACTGTCAGTCATATAATAACCGTTAGACATACTTAGAAAATAAATTTCGCAGTTTCTGCATATTGCGCTGAGCTGCTAATACTCGGACCTTTAATTGCTCTCGTTTATACAAATTTTGACAGCGAATTTAGAAACTAAGAAAATTGTATTTTATTTTTTATTTTGCTAAGCTTACTCACATTTTTGACACACGACGTGGCTGCGGCGTAAGTGTAGGAGTTGCATGTTGCAGCTGCAGCTGTTGTGACTGTGACAGCGTCTGCATTGTACTTTGCCCGACACGCGTTCCTTGCTGTTGATTTATGCTCCGTGCAGGTGAAGTTGGCACCAGACTACGGTTACGTCGTTGTGGTGGTGCCGTATGACGAGCTGGTGAAACACTATGCTTTATATGTTGTTCGCATGCTACACTTGTTGTAGCGCCTGCTGTTGTATTTGAATTGGCACTTGTGGCACGTAAACCATCGGTTGATCGACTGCAAGTCGCCTGTGCAGCATCTGTTTTATCCTCACCGGCGGTTCGTTTATTGCGTGCCGCCCACCTGGCACGCATCCAAGGGATCATTAATAAATAATAATTTTTACTGAACGTTGTAATGTTTAAGTTGTACGATGTGCGTCCAGTTCAGTTAATAGTATTTTAGTTGGCACGGGCATCATGGACAAATTGGAGTTTGTTGCATAGGCATTGCAGTAAACTGCGACTTTTTTCGACTTTATAGTCGCAAATACCACCTTTGTTAACTTGCATAGCTGAAAAAAACGTGAATTATTAATATATACAAAGTAGTACTAAAGCATACAACGCTCTGATTTTTATATAAATAAACAAATCTCACAAATATAACATTACTTACTAAATTTGCGTATTTTTACTTTATTGTTTATACAAGTTTGTTATTGTTTTTGGCATTATACTAAAATTACAAAAAATTATATTTTACTTCCTAAATAATCAACTTTTTCACTTTTGTTTTGCTATCGACAGTTTTTCTCTTATCAAGCAAGAGAGCGGTACTGTTGAGCAATATAAATTTAACGGCGGTAAAAAAGAAATGTAACAATGATTAAGGCACAATTCCGATTGCTTTGGCGCCGCGATTTGAAGGTACCGTTGGAAAGAGGAAGTCCTCCTGATTAAAAAACATATATGGTTATAGGGTCCGCAAAAGCTTAGTTTAGGAGATATTCGGCCTTAAAGTTCAAAAATTCGCAAAATTGGACCATTTCAAGGAGCTATTTCACCACATTAAACACACTTTTTTCACATTTTTCACTTCAAATTAATTAAATTGCAGTATAATCTTTTAAATAAATCAACATTTTACTCTTTTAGCAGGTTTTTTACCTAAAAAGTCTTTATTTTAAAAATTGCATTTTACACTTGTTTCAACCTTATTTGTTTACTAAAAATTACGACGAAATGGAGCGCTGCCATGTGATGATAAGGCAATTCGTTGAAATTCCTTTTTTCCCCCAAAAAATTTCCCTCTATTCATGCATATGGATATTTTCCTTTTTAAATTTATTAAGCAAATAAGTAATATTATATACATATATTAGTAATATTATATAATAATATTATATATACATATGTATAAGTAATATTATAAAATAATATTACGTAATAAAGTGTACAGTACATGAGTACAGTACGAAAACTCAAATTTTGTTTCATTATGAGTGCATGATAACCAAAAAATATAACCACTTCATACCCAAAACTCATATATAAAATACAAACCAATGTATCATCAAAAATAAATGGAAATCGCTGACAGATATAATAACCAAAATTTATCCATTTTATAACGAAAATTTAAAATTTTATTTCAATATTGGATATAAAGTGGTTATATATTTTGGTTATTATGCAGTCATATTGAAACAAAATTTGAGTTTTGGATATAAAGTAGTTATATTTTTTGGTTATTATGCACTCAAACTCATGTTTTAAATATAATAATATATATATTGTCACCTAAAATACAAACCAATGTATCATCAAAAATAAATGGAAATCGCTGACAGATATAATAACCAAAATTTACCTTTTTATAACGAAAACTTAAATTTTGAGTGCATGATAACCATAAATTATAACCAGTTTATACCCAAAAGTCAATATATTTTTTTATTTTCAACGCAGAAAGGGGTACTACGCGAAAATACTTCAGTCACCCCGGGTATTCGCTCGGCCAGGGTTATTTTTTTAAAGCGCGGCCGAAGGCCGCCAACGCAGAAAGGAGTACTATGCGAAAGTACTTCAGTCACCCCGGGTATTCGCTCGGCCAGGGTTATTTTTTTAAAGCGCGGCCGAAGGCCGCCAACGCAGAAAGGTGTACTATGCGAAAGTACTTCAGTCACCCCGGGTATTCGCTCGGCCAGGGTTATTTTTTTAAAGCGCGGCCGAAGGCCGCCAACGCAGAAAGGTGTACTATGCGAAAGTACTTCAGTCAACCTGGGTATTCGCTCGGCCAGGGTTATATATTTTAAGCGCGGCCGAAGGCCGCTAACTCAGAAAGGAGTTCTATGCGAAAGTACTTCAGCCACCCCGGGTATTCGCTCGTAATATTATAATATTATCACACGATTTTACTTATCTGTGTTTATTAAATATAAATCACATATTATACATACATACATATATGCAAAAGTGTTTACATATTTAATTTTAGCTTGAAAAATCTTCTTTATAGTTTTTTATAGTTAATAAAGAAAGAAGAATCACTCGAAAGTACAAACAAAGAAAACGCTGTGAAACGCTAAAAAAATTTTTCACTTTTGGTTTTTAAGTAGTGGCAACGCTGGTTTTCCTCGTAAATATAAACACTCTAAACTTTGCAGCCGTAAATTTGATAAGTGATTTTAAATTACTAAATTTGGCTGAAAAATTACAAAATAAAAGTGAAAAGTGAACTTATTTCAATATTAAGAGTGCATATTTCAATATAGTGAGTGAAAAACGTGAAAATATTCTGTGAAACATGGAGAAAGAACATGTTTTCTTAGGGCAATTTTTGAATTTTTAAACGTGAATATTTCAAAAAGTATTAGTTATTTTTATGTTATTTTTGGATATTCCTCCACTGGAGAAGCTCCCCTATCCCTACATACCCCATTTATACGGAAATTCGGTTTTTTTTACCCCTCCGCCAAAGTAATCGGAATCGTGCCATGATTAAAAAGCAAGCAATCCGATAACATAACCAGTAGCTATTTTTTATATAAGCCGATATTGTCTTTTTAAAAGCCAAAGTAAAAATACTAAAATGTCACAAGTCGACCAATTAATAATAAGAGAGAAAATATTTATTCTATTTAAATTTTTGCATTTAAAAGTTCAATTTCCATAGCTTAGTAAACGATTTGTGTTTGGAGGTCTTTTATTTAACATTGCCATTATTGTAAGAGAATTACCATCAAATAGTTCATATATGCTAATAAGTGTAACAATAATTAGGGGTATTCTCTTGCTCTTGCAAGATTGCAGATTGCAAAAATACTACACCGAAATATACAAGGGCACGAGAGCACCCATTGCAGAATCTAGTGATATATGAGCGACTGTTTCAGTCAATTTATTGTAAATGACTATTGTGCATGTCTATTGTGAATTGGCACACCTTCTGCATACATTTTTAACAAAAAAAACTGTAACAAAACTTTATAATTTAAATAGAAATTATAAAATCTAATTAAAATTTACCTTTCTCAACAGTTTAACGACGTAATATGTTTTTATGTAAAATGGCAACTACAACAGGGTTGCAATTTTATTTTTGCGTGACATTGCACGCAAATATACATGGGTTTTGGTCTGACATATTTCACAGCCCTTGCAAATATTTTTCCGCGTGTGTTTGTTGTTGTGCCGTTGTAAATTTGCAATGCTTGCACCGTGCACCGAGATTTGCAAGAGCAAGAGAATACCCGTATTATGTCTGGAAAATTCTTAAATTAGTACTTTACCGAATTTTATAAATTTCAAATGCAACTCTGTTTTACCGCAACGACTTCTTTACCGATAAAAAGTTCGATTAGTTTTTACGACTTTTCTGCGCGAGTGAGCATTGTTTGTGCTGTGGTGATTGAGAATTTCTTTTTGGAAATATTGCTGGAAAATCGATGATATTTCTATTTATAAATATTAGAATTGATATCATTAAAAGAAAAAGTGTCTTATTAAAGTGATTGTGAGTGTTTGAGGATTACCGGAAATTATATACAATTCGTTAAAAGTTTTGCGTGCGAAGTCAAATAGTTACATGTGTGCGTGCAATGAATGGATAAAATAATCGGAAGAAAGAAAAATAAGAACGCATAAACAGCAGAGAGAAAAGAGTAGCA
>CM050323.1:66828283-66903283 GCA_027475135.1 Bactrocera correcta | reverse complement strand
ATATTTTCAAAAACTTCAAATATTTTTTTAAACTTTTTGTTCGAAAAAATTTAAGAATTTCCTAAAATTTTTTCTCCAAAATAAAAAACGTTTTGAAACAATTTTTTTTTTTTTAATTTGTAAATTAGTAACAAAAACATTTTAAAATAAATTTTTTTTTTAATCAAAATTTTTCGGAATAAAAGAAATTTGAAAGAAGATTTGAAATTTTTAAAATTAAAAAATAATAATAATTAAAATAATTTTAAAAATTGCAAACCTTTCTAAAATAGATATTAAAAAAAACTTGATTTTCAAAAAAATTGTATTCCGAAAAATTTTTTAGTTTGAAAAGAATTTCTAAATTTTTTTTTTATTCGAAGAAAATAATTCCAATTTTTTTTTTTTTTTGTTTTTAAGAAAATATTTTTGGCAATAGTAATTTATGAAAATTTCAGAATTTGGATTTTTTGTACCAGTTTAATGTTTTCAAAAACAATACTAGACTTTAACTTGGTAACCTTTTCAATCCATCGAAATATAGACGCATTGGCACTACACTCTCGTTTATTGAGTAAAAATAAAATTTTAATTGGCACCAAATGCTTAATTTACATATTATTTCAAATACAAAGGCCAATAAAAAAATTCGTAACAACAACAAAAAACAACAAATAAAATAGCGCTAAACAATTGAATGAGGCGCTAAAAGAGCTTAGCACTCAATTGTTTCAATGAATAGCCAACCAACTAACCGACTACAAGTCCGTCCGCCTGCAGGCAGTATTGTTAAGCAAACAATTCGTTTGCGAGTAAATAATCAAACAAGCATACGCCATAGGTGTTTGTGTGCCTTCAAACTATCGCTGCATTGTTTATAAACAGACTGACATTGTGGCAGATAAGCAACTGCGGCAAGTGAAATTCTGTGCGCGCACACACATACATATTTAAAATTATAGAGAATTGTATGAATTCGTTTTGGCGCACAAGCGACGGCCTCAATGGCACACAAAAGCTACTGATTAGCGGAATTTAAGTATTAACGGGTGATTTTTTTGAGGTTAGGATTTTCATGCAGTAGTATTTGACAGATCACGTGGGATGTCAGACATGGTGTCAAAGAGAAAGATGCTCAGTATGCTTTGACATTTCATCATGAATAGACTTACTAACGAGCAACGCTTGCAAATCATTGAATTTTATTACCAAAATCAGTGTTCGGTTCGAAATGTGTTTCGCGTCCGTGTCCGATGAGCGATGAGGCTCATTTCTGGTTGAATGGCTACGTAAATAAGCAAAATTGCCGCATTTGGGGTGAAGAGCAACCAGAAGCCGTTCAAGAACTGCCCATGCATCCCGAAAAATGCACTGTTTGGTGTGGTTTGTACGCTGGTGGAATCATTGGACCGTATTTTTTCAAAGATGCTGTTGGACGCAACGTTACGGTGAATGGCGATCGCTATCGTTCGATGCTAACAAACTTTTTGTTGCCAAAAATGGAAGAACTGAACTTGGTTGACATGTGGTTTCAACAAGATGGCGCTACATGCCACACAGCTCGCGATTCTATGGCCATTTTGAGGGAAAACTTCGGACAACAATTCATCTCAAGAAATGGACCCGTAAGTTGGCCACCAAGATCATGCGATTTAACGCCTTTAGACTATTTTTTGTGGGGCTACGTCAAGTCTAAAGTCTACAGAAATAAGCCAGCAACTATTCCAGCTTTGGAAGACAACATTTCCGAAGAAATTCGGGCTATTCCGGCCGAAATGCTCGAAAAAGTTGCCCAAAATTGGACTTTCCGAATGGACCACCTAAGACGCAGCCGCGGTCAACATTTAAATGAAATTATCTTCAAAAAGTAAATGTCATGAACCAATCTAACGTTTCAAATAAAGAACCGATGAGATTTTGCAAATTTTATGCGTTTTTTTTTTTTAAAAAGTTATCAAGCTCTTAAAAAATCACCCGTTATATAACACAATGAGTGCGTAGAAGAATAGCGAGCATGAAATTGAATTGGCTTACAAATAATGGAAAATATATTAAGAGAATGAAATGTATTTATTATAAAATGAAATAATTTCTTTTGTGCGATTTTTCATTTTGCCGTAGCTTGATCGAGCTGTTAGCGGTTGCCACCACATAAAGTATAATTTAGTATAAATAGTAATTTTGCTTGATAGCCCACCGCAAGCGTAATGAAGCAAACAATAAATTGAAAACGACACTATCAAATAAATGGAATGTTGCACGAATTCGGTTAAAATTATTTAATATGAGTTGCAACACGCATGAAACACGCGACTGAAAACTCATGTGAAATTGTGTTAGCAATTGCAGCCAACAACTCGCCGCTGACAATTGCCAAACCACAATGGAAAAGTATACTGGAAATATTAAATAAATAAAATAAATAAAAAATATGAATTCACCTAAACCGAAGCGTTAATTTCCTTCATTTCAGCTGCATTTCTTATAAAATGTAAAAGTATCGAACAACTTTATGGAACAGTTTGTATGGCAGCTATATGCTATCGTGCTCCGATTTGCACAATTTTTTCAGAGATTATGCCAACGCTCCACGTAATAATATGTGCCAAATTTCATGAAGATATCTTGTCAATTGAAATAGTTTTTCATACAGGAACTCGATTTTCAGCTTGTATGGCAGCTATATGTTATCGTGCTCCGATCTGCACAATTTTTTCAGAGATTGTGGCAATGCTCCAAATAATAATATGTGCCAAATTTCATGAAGATATCTCATCAAATGAAATAGTTTTCCCTACAAGCACTTGAGTCCGAACGCTTGGTTTATATTGATATGACTTAAACGACTCAGCTCATCACACATAACATATATATATATATATGATCTCATAAGTTGCCTGTTCAGGGTATAAAAAGCCGAAACGAAATTTTGCATACGAAAAGCTCGAATACACATTTGTATACATTAATTTCGTATACGCCATGTGTGACCAGAAAGACTCCAGCACTGGGGCGTATACGTAACGCGCAATATTAGCATGGCAATGGCACGCAGGCGGTTGATATTGCCGAAATGCGACAGTTGTGCAGACTTAACTGCGTATGTATATATTTTATATACATTCAAAATACATATCTGCATACATATCTATACATATCTACACATATATACAAACACTATCACTGGTATTCCTTTCTACTACCGCATAGCATATGCGTACCAGTCACTGCTGCGATTTAATTGAACACCAAATTCCAAAATTAAATAATCTATAAATTATGCACAGCTGTTACAAACTATACAAATAACAATAACAAACACAGTAGTTGTTTGCTAAAGTATTGCCGCGTGCGACATTCTCACATATGTTTGTTTGTAAATTAGTTGTTGGCGGCTTAGTGAAGTGTGCTTCCAGATATGAAGCAGCTGCTCATGCACAAATGAACTACAGTGTTGAGCAAAGAAAGAATAACCGCCACACAAACTTCATATTTGCGCTTGTAATGGCTTTTATGGCGCGCATATAAAAGTGTTGCTCATAATATTGAGTAAATAATCAATGTGCAAATAATAAAAGTTTGCACCTCACTTGAGTGGCCGCAGTTAATGAATTATTTGCCGCACATATTTCAATGTCTTCACACGCATGACTGCGCATTTATGCGATTCCCAGGCGTATTCTAATATTTATTAAGTATCGTGAAGTCGACTTAAGTGCTTTATTAATTAGAAATTTTGTAAAAAAAAGTATGTGAAAGTGGGTGGAATATTTAAAATGTAGGAATATTATAAACTTTTGGCTACTTTTTTTGCTTTTTGCATGAGCATGAATGAATCAACAATTTTCAAAGAAATTTTTACACAAAAGTGGTTTTTATTGAAAAAGAATCGTAAACTATAGAAAATTATACTCAAATATTGCTCAATTATATTAGTGCAATAAAATTACAGCAACAACAAAGAGTATTTATATATTGAAAAAAAAAAAAACAACGAAAACTTAAACTTCATCTGCACCGATGTCGTTATACTCTTCACAGTTGCATTTCTTATAGCATTAAAGTATGTAAAAAGTGTTTAACCTTGATTTTTATCGGCCATTTTGTATAGCAGCTATATGCTATAGTTGTCCGATTTGAACAATTTCTCCGAAGATTGCTGCATTACCTTGTGTAATTATCTATGCCAAATTTCGTGTCGATATCTTGCCCAATAAAAAAGTTTTTCATACAAGAACTTAATTTTTATAATTCAGTTTGTATGGCAGCTATATGCTATAGTGATCCGATCTGTACAGTTTCATCGGAGATTGCGCTATTACAGTAAGTAATAATTCAAGCAAAATTTCGGGAAGATATCTCATCAAATGAAAAGGTTGTCCATACAAGAACTTGATTTTAATTGCTTATGTTGTATGACAGCTATATGCTATATTCATCCGATCTGAACAAAATGTTCAGAGATTATAGCGTTGCCTCAGAGAATAATCCATGTCGAATTTCGTGAAGATATCGTTTCAAATAAGAAAGTTCTCCATACAAGAACTTGAAAAATATATTTAATTATGACAAAATTTTCAAAAAACTTTTATTATACTTTTTGAAAAAAAAGAAAAATGTGATTGCAACGTCTCCTATGGTGTCAAGGGTTTAGTTTAGGCATATAACATAACTTAGTAAGACATAAACTCATAATGAAGAGTATTTCACATCGAAAGCGATTTTTAGAAATATTTAATTACGAGCGCCATCTATCGAAACTTTTAACTATTTTATGTAAATGGATCTTTTAGACTCTAGTAGAAAACAGAATACTCTACACAAGGAATTTTAAAGCCTTCTATGATTTTTGGCATATTTTTTTGATTTCATCTCTTTCCCACTATAGCCTATAATATGCTTATAGAGACCTTGGTTCGGGTCACATTTGCAACATACAAAAATATGCGCCTTCAAGCTCGCTAGCATACATAATTGCATAGCTATGCCGCATATGTGCTTCCATTTCCGGTAGTTTTACGCTCGGCCTCTCTCTTTCTCATTACACGCTACCCTCTCCTCCCCGCTTCGTTGTCATGCACTTCATTTGCACAATACAGTTCACTCTAATTGCATTTGTGATTTTGTTGGCTTATAATTGTCCAAGTGGACCGATGTTTACGCTACTTAACGGTAAATAGCATTTACAGTTGGGGAATACGCAGCAACAGCAGTAAATTACCATTACCTATGCACGCTATATTTGTGCACGTGCGGCCACAGTAGCAGCAGCAGCAACAACAACAACAATATGAAAACTAACAACTAGCGAAAAGCAACGGAACTGCAACATAACATAACTCTAATTGCTGCAACACAGGATATATTACATTTTTCATGGCCCCACGACCAGGCATTTAATTGCTCCACTTTTTCGAGTTTTCTGGCATTTTTATTTTGTTGCTTGTGTAAAAATAAATCGTAAATTGTATGCAGTTAACTTTGTTGGCAGCCAAAAACAATTCAATTTTATTTTTCATTCGTTTTTCTTCCTTTCCTTCGCAAATTGCAGTTAAGTTGCAAGCGTTGCAAGTTCTGCTTCCGCCAGCAAACTGATTTATTGTGCATATGCAAGTGCATTATGTTAATTTATATGCTCTGCTGTGCGTGTGTATATGTGTGTATATGTGCGTATAGTTTGCAAATGTGTCTGTGTGTGTAGAAGAAGCACATGCCATTGTTTGTTGCAATTTATTTAGCGCAAATAAATTAAATTAAAATACACAGTTGAAAACTTGTTGAAATGTGCTGGTATTCCATTTACATATCAATTAATTTGTTGCAAGGAAGTGCTGCAAGACACTAACTACGTATATTTCTCAGTTGTTTTCTGCTGCATTATTTGCATGCAGCAATGTGGCAACATTGAAAAGAAAAAAATGTGCTATTAGTGTGTTTCCAACAATACTCATATTAATTTGTTTCATAAACTGTTATAATTAAAATGCTGCAATTTTAATTTTTTTTTTATACATGTGGCAACCTCATTCAACAATATTTTTCTTAAATTGTGCTAAAGCATCCATTTGTTCAAATAAACTACCGGCTCTATTCTGTAATGTTATTAAATTTGCTCGAAAAGGTGGCAACCTCATTAATAATTTTTTTTTAAAATTTTTCAAAACGCCTTTTTTTGATTAAAATTTCGAATAACCTTGCGCTTCTAATCAATTGGATTATTATATTTTTTCAAAAGGTGGCAACCTCAATAAATATTTTTTCTTAACATTTTTCGAAACGTGCTTTGATTAAGTTTTTGAATAACCTTACGTTTCTAACCTATCCGATTATTAAATTTATTTCAAAAAGTGGCAAGCTCAATAAATTTTATTTCATAAAGTTTGTTAACTGCTCTAAAGTATTTATTTGTTCAAATAAACTACCGTCTCTATTCAATCGGATTATTAAATTTATTTCATAGGGTGGCAACTTCAATACATATTTTTTTCTTAAAACGTTTCAAAGCTCCTTTTGATTAAATGTTAGAACGACCTTACGCCTCTTTTCAATTGGATTATTAAATTGATTTCCAAGGGTGGCAACTTCAAAAAATATTTTTTTCTTAAAATGTTTCAAGCTACTTTTGATTAAATTTTGGAATAACTTTACGCTTCTAATCAGTCAGATTATTAAATTTATTTAAAAAGGTGGCAACTTTGCCTAAAAATATTTCTTATTTTAAATGTTACAAAATAAACATGGTCTTCTGGGTCAATTATTTGATTAAATTTTTAAATAACCTTAGGCTTCTAACCAATAATGTTATTAAAATTTTGAAAACTGTGGCAACTTTACCCAACAATATTTTTCTTAAATGTTCCAAAATAGTTCTTTGATTAAATTTTTTAATAACTTTAGGTTTCTATTCAATCCTGTTACTAATTTTTTTTCAAAAGGTGGCAACTTTGTCAAACCGTTTTAATGTTCCAAAATAATTGAATTGTTGATTGAAAATTTGAATGACTTATTTTTTTAATGCCCCAAAAAAATCCTTTGAAAAATGTATATGTTTGTTTTATGAAAAGTTGGCAACTCTGTTTTTAATTTTTGGTTTTCATATTTGGTACTGGATAAATTTTTAAAATCTATATTTCACAATTTATGCTATATTTTTTAATTTTCAAACAAACTTTATTTTCCTTTATTATTAAATAGAAATATTTTTTATGGAAATGTGGCAACTCTGCTCAAATATGCATTCACCAAATCATTTTCAAATTAAACTTTTTTAGAAAGCCATGTTTAATTGTCTATTTATTGATTTAAAAATTTTTTGCTTATAAATTTCCTTCTAATTGGCAACTCTATTTTTTTTTTTTGCTAGGATAATATTTTAAAACTGTAGTGGCAGCTTTAGGTTTTATTTTTATATCAAAATTTTAATTTTTTTAATATTAATTTTTTATTCAAAAGCGGCAACTCTGCTCATATAGCTTACCCAAAACATTTTCCAGACAAGTTTTTTTAAAAATCCGTGTCGAATTCTTATATTTATGCATTTCCATATTCCTTGATAATTATGGTCCATATAAGTGGCAACTCTGTTGTTTCATTGCTTTAATTTCATACAAAACTTATTTTGATAAATTTTTTTAATACTAATTTTTTTTATTTATAAGTGGCAACTCTGCTCGAAAATATATATACGAAGTCATATTCGCAACAAATTTTATTAAAAATATAATGCAAGTGTTATTTTTATATGCATTTATTTTAATGTTTATTTATTATTATTTTTTTTCAGTTAGCAACTCTATATTTTTAAGCTAGAAAAATATGTAAAAGCTAATTTTTTTATGCGTAAGTGGCAACGCTGCTCAGAAATCTATTTACAAAATAATTTTTTAAAAAATGCTTATTAAAATTATTTGTTAGTATTATTTTTATATTCATTCATTTTAATGCTTATTTATTAATAATTGATTTTCAGTTGGCAACTCTATATTTTTTTCGCTAAGAAAATATCTAAAGTAAATTTTTTGCAGTTTTAGATTTATTTTTTCAATATTTCCACAAAAATTATTTTTGCTTATTTTTTTTATATTAATTACTTATGCATAGGTAGCAACGCTGCTCAAAACTATTTCTGCCAAATACTTTTCTGAGCAAATTTTGTAAAAATTGCTGTTGAAATGTTATATTTATTACATTTAAAATTAATTTCTTATTAATTTATATTTCGAAGTTGGCAACTCTGCTTGCATTTATGCCCCCTTAAATATGTTCATAACTAATTTATCATGCTTCAACAGCAATTATATTTTATATCCATTCGACTGCACTTTCACATTAGTTTAACACGAATTTCATTTTGCCGGAAGTGCATTACACATTCCTACAAATCAACAACAACAATCAATTTTCAACAATTTCTCTTTCATTCACAAATACTGAAATAAATTCTGGAAATGCACGCATCCGATATCGGAAGTTAAAATATGCTGTAATTGAATATTAGCAATTATTTGCATATTTTATATAATGAACTGTTTGCACAGACAAATTCAAAATGCGAATAACTGTGTAAATAAGCCTTGTTTAATGTTGTTGCTACACACTAGGCGCTTATTGTTTTGTAATGCTTTGTAATATGCATATTTCGAGTTCATAAAATTATTGGTTTTACAAGCGATAATTATGCCAGGCGTATGCTCTATTTAATGTCCCCTAAATGAATGTGGTTTATTAATATCCTTTGGGAAGTGGCAGTAAATATTTACAGTTATATGCAACTATGTACATATGTACATGCAAATAGAAATATCTGGGTTAGGTAATCAGTGTGTGCACTCCATTTTGTTGATGATTTTGGTAAATGCTTTGTTGGAAAAGTAATTTATTTGCATATTTCTATGGACTCACGTGTAAAATTTAAGCATAATATTAATTATGCTTGTATAACTATCCAGAAGCTTGATTAAATTTCATACTATTAGCCTTAAAATTATAGACTTTATTTTTAAATTGATTTTCATCAGTCAAATTTCAAAAAATATAATCATTCTAATTTCAATTTACTCCTCGTACAATAGTTGACTTGACCTTGTTCCTTGCCAAAATTTGAAGTTGTTGATTTTGAAATACTCTAAGAATCCACCATCGCCTTTCTTATCAGTTAAAAATCGCACTGCTTTTATATCACTTATGCTATTATAATATCAATAAAACTCTTAAAAATTCGTTTTCGGCCTAAATGTAGGCAAAGCGCTACGATTTTAACGACTCAGTTTTTTCATAAGAAAAATTAATCCAAATATGACACTAACAAAATAGGAAATGAAAAAGTTTCGAATTTGATATCGTTGTCTAAATTTTTATTCGACTAAAAATCTGCCTTAATGGCAGGCCTTATGCTAAGAAATTCAAACTTAGCCTAATTGTATGCCACTTGATTTTTGGTTAAATTAGATTTTAGTTTATACCTAAAATCAGCATAAGATTTTTTATTCATTTGGTAACTTTATTAAAATACAACTCAGTTATTTGTCAAGTAGTATGTTACATAGTTTTTGGATTATCTTGACATAAAAAATTTTGAAAAAAAAAATCAAAAACCCATAATTTTCTAAAAACTATTTAAGTTTCAACTAAAAAAATTTGGGAAATTCTTCAAAATATAAAAAGTTCATTTTTTTGGCGAATTTTTTCAAAAAAGAAATTTTAAATTTTTTTACTCTACTTTTTTTTACTTTAAGGCAAAAAACTAAAAAAAAGCTAAGAGATTTTTATTACTTTCCTTCCACTTCCGATTTTCATTTCTTGGTGTAGCATACTTTTTGGCGAAGATAAATTATTCGTGAAGGTGATGATTTTATACTTTCACGATATGATTTTTTTGTTTTTATTCATAGGTTATTAAAATTTTTGCAAACTTCGTTTGAAAAACTTTTATTTGAAAGCAAAAAAGTAAAAACAAAAATATTATGTACATTGTTTTTTCTTCCTTGGATTACTCCTTCTTCTAAATTAAATGTCTTTTTAAATTGTGAGTTTGAGATATTTTTGAATTTTTATTGTTTTTGGAAAAAAAAATTTACATTTAGAGAAAAAAAAATATTCTTCTGTTTTTAAATGTGAAACCAAATTTAAAATTATTTTTCTAAATTTTTTATTTTTGTCTTTTTTTTTTGTTTTTAAATGTGAAATCAAATTTAAAATTATTTTTCTAATTTTTTTTTTATTTTTAACTTTTTTTTTGTTTTTAAATGTGAAACCAAATTTAAAATTATTTTTCTAAGTTTTTTTTATTTTCGTCTTTTTTTTTGTTTTTAAATGTGAAATCAAATTTAAAATTATTTTTCTAATTTTTTTTTTTATTTTTAACTTTTTTTTTGTTTTTAAATGTGAAACCAAATTTAAAATTATTTTTCTAAATTTTTAATTTTTTTCTCTTTTGAAAGAAAATTGTATATTGGTTCCTTTTTGTTGACGATTTTGATTTAATTTTATTTCCTTTTCTTCTTCGAACCGCTTTCTCTCCAAACTTAAATTTCTTTATATCATAAGCTTGAAAAACTTCTGCTGTGCTAAACTGTCTTCAACGCAATTTGTAGTTTATTTGTTCACTAATCAAGAAGCGCCTGCAAGAAATACTATGAATTCATATTTCATATGAATTTTTTTTGCTTGCTGTACGCTAGGAATCAACTAGAGTCACACAAGCAGCTACCAAGTAGTAGTCCATTATTTTAACTACACGCCACTTGATTCGCGACATGGCGGAAAAACGTACAAAAACAACTGGCTTGACAGCACAGAAACTTTTCCAAATGTGAGAATGTGAATTTTTGCTGCGCTAACACCTCAGCAAAGCGAGCACATACGGATTGTAACAAAACCCAAACAGGTGGCAACACTCTAACTAGTTTATGCAACTGAAAAATGCGAGCTGTGAACTTTTTGCAAACAAAAAAAAAAACGGCATAAATAAATGCATTTATAATAAAGTCTGACAAAGGAAGCGAAGCTAAACGACTTACAAATAAAAAACGACTCACACACACACGCACACACATTTGCATATTTCTACAAATGCAACCTTTAAAGGGATTAGAAGCAACCACAAAAACCAGGTGCCAGCGACATTGTCGAGCCACAGGCACTTTTATGCAACACAAATACACACACATGCATATGAGATAGTCGCGCTGCATTAGCGGAGTATATTATGTATTTGTGTGTGTGTGTGTGCGGCGCTTGCATTAATATTTAGTTGACATTCTTGCCAAGAAATGTATTGTGCGAGCAGGAGTTCCACTCTGCTTTGTATGTGCGTGCCAGCGCGTATGTGTATACTTTAGTTTTTTTTGCAAAAATGCTGCATAATTCCACTGTTTGCGCCGTAAAATATGCAAAGCAAATGCAAAAGCGTGTAAATACCGCGCGCCAGCTAGATAAGCGAATGCCAAAACATCCCGCCAACATGTGTATTAGTGCTGGCGCTGCAAAGTAACGAGCATTACAAACATAAAAACAACAACAACCAACAAAAAGTGCGGGGATTGGTTGGTGTGCGCCTGTGCTTTATGCCAGTAAGGAAACGGAAGCGTTGCACAACGGGATGCGTGCTACAGGCGTGTGGAGCATGGCAGGATGCAACAAAGGATATGCCACCAAATGTTGCAAGCACAATATGTGTGCGGAAAGCAGCAGGTGTAGGTATATGTGCCAGTGTGTGTGCGTACGTGAGTTAGTAATATATTAAAGTCTATAACAAAGGCTGTTGAAAAAAGCGTCAAACACACAAATAACGGTAGCAAAGATTATGCACAAATTGCATTTTCACGACAAAGAAGGGTAAAAGTGGGAAAGCAGATAATGGTGATTAGATGGGTTGGTGGGAAAAAATGCAAAAAAATTTAAATCGGAAGGGTGGAAAAGTATCAAAAATGGGTAGAGAATGCTGATACTACGAGAAAAGCGTATAGTTTAAGGTAACGGAAGGCATAAGTAAAGTTAGAAAACATTACGCACTTCTTTTAAGCCAAAAGTATGCTGGTGAACAGAATTTAAATCACTTATAAGCAAATATCTTGCATAGAAATTGAATTGGAAAATTGGCCAACAATTTTTTTATCAAAAAATAAATTTTTTTTATTAAAAATATTTTTTTTATTACAAATATTTTTTTTTATTAAAATTAATATTTTATTTTATTAAAAATATTTTTTTTTTTATCAAAAATGTTTTTATCAAAAAATTTTATTTTATTAAAAATATTTTATTTCATGAAATTATATAATTTTTTTAAATTAACATTTGATATCGTATATAATTTTTAAAATGAAATTTATGTTTATCTTCACAATTTATATTTACAATTGAAGTTTTTTTTTTATTTTGGAAAATTATTTAATGTATGCTCATCAGGAATGTATGGACTCTATACCCCTCGATTTCGATTATAATTATATTTTATTCGAAGATTGTCACCTTAAAAAATAACACGTTGCTTGATTCTTATAAAAAATACAAGAAAATAATAATAACAAAAGGCATTGCCTATCCTTAGGCGCATTCAAGTAAATATAATGCACGACCTTATTTAGCATAGACAAACACTTTTAGCTTTCTAAATAATAACTTTTGTTGTGTATCCAATATAAATATATATGTAGATATTATAATGGAAAACGCTAAAACCAAAATAAAAAATTATCTAAAATTATTTTTTTATACGAAATATTTTGTACACTTTTTCTCCATATGAAGGTTTTTTTGGGAAAGCAAATGAGCATATACATATATTGGAGAAAAACTTTCATATATTTTTGTCGTATATTATATGACCCACCCTGATATATTGAGTATACAAAATGTTTATCGAAAAAAATTTTAAGAAAATATATGCATGTATATTGAAAACTTGAATTTGTTTCGATTCTAACTTTACTTTATTTTCAAAGTATTGCATTAAAACCAAAACAATTTTTGTTTCTTATAAAAAATGCAATAAGCAGTAATAAAAAGTATTGCCTACCCTTAGGCGCATTACAAAAAATATAATGCACAGCCTTATTTGCCCAAGGCACTCATTATGTAATAATGTTTTTTGTTTTACTGCAAGCCGAATTATAAAAATAAATATACAGAAATTTGAAAATTCTCAAAAACAAGTTTTTTCAAAAATTAAAAAAAAAAAATTTAAATATTTGGCGTTTATATAAATTTTTCTTTTTCGAAGTTAAATTTATTTTTCTCAGATTTATAATAAAACACTAGATTTTTAGAAGAAATACAATAAAAAGTAATAACTGAAGGCATTGCCTCCCCGCAATATAAAACTAATTTGGTGTTCTATTTAGCCAAGACCCACATTTTAACTTCGTCATTAATATTTTTTGTTTTTAACAAACCGAAACATATAAAAAATATATAGCAATTATATTTAAAAATTAAATTAAAATAAAGTTAACCTAAAAAAATTTTTTAATCGAGATTAATACACTTTCTTCTGAACTTTTTTTTTTATCTGCTTAATTTTACAATATATATTTTTTTTTAATTTTTATCGATCAAAATTTTGTAGACTCAATATATTAGGGTGGATCAAAAAAAAATGAATTTAATTAATAATAAAAAAAAAAATAATTTAATTAATAATAAAAAAAAAAAATTAATTAATAATTAAAAAAAAGATTAATTTAATTAATTAATAATTATTTAATTCTTTTTTTTTATTTTTTGCTAGGTTCTCTGAAATATCTGTTTTCAGACACCCCTTAGAAAATAGCTCCCAAGTATGATTGTAATTGTAACTGAAAGTTCCTACACTTTACAGTTTCCTGTTTTTTCTTATAATCAGATAGAAAAATCTCGCTTCCAACTACTCAGAAAAAATATCCCGTTTCATAGCTATTATAAGAAATTGAATGCTCTACAAAATAGTCTCAAGGCATTTTTTCGTAAATCTAGCAGTTTAAAAGATATCAATGGTTCTTAGGAATTTTATAACCCAATGAAAAAAATAATTTTAAATTGCAAAATTCGTGGTTTTTTAGAAAATTTATCACTGTACAAAAGTGGTACTCATATAATAACTGTATTCGCCAAGTTGCCGTCGAATTGCTCAACTTTTGTTATAGGCAATGTCTACATTTAGGCGTTTTGATCAAAAAGCCTTATTTAGCCAAGACACACACAAAAAATCAAGTAAATAAAATATTTTATTGCCTACTAAATAGAATTAAAATTATTATTATTAAGTTTTATTTAGAAAAAGTGTGAAAAAATATTTAAAAAATATAAAATAAAAAAAAGTTAAAAAAAAAAAAATAAAAAAAAAGAAATAAATATACCTTTTTTTTTAAAATAAATATTACATTTTTTTAATTTTTTTTCACTCTTTCGCGTTCACTTTTTCATTAGAAACATCAAAAAAATTAAATTTCTCATTTTCTTGAAATAGAAAATATATTATAATTATTAAGATTTTTTTAGAAAAAGTGTGAAGAAATATTTAAAAAAAAATATAAAATAAAAATAAAATGTAAAAAAAAAAATATTTTTATTTATTTTTTTTTTTAATTATTTTTACTCTTTCACTTTTTCATTAGAAACATCAAAAAAAATTAAATTACTCATTTGCTTGAAATAGAAAATATATTATAAAAGCATATGATAAAAGCGTGAAAAATTTTAAAATTATATTAAAATTAAAAGTAAAAATAAAATTTTGTATAAAAATCGAAAATAATATTTAAATTTTTTTTTAATATTTATATTTTTTTAATTACTGTTTTTTCACTGTTCACTTACACTTTTTTCACCAGAAACTAAAAAAAAAAAATTACGAAAATTAATTTCCTAATTTGTTAAACTTTGTGCCATTTATCATGGTATTATGTCTCCAAACCAAAACGATTCTACTTAATTGCTCCACTCGCCATTAACACCTTTTAAACTACAAAATGTGTAGCCGGCAGCTTGCTAGCGCCGTAAGCGCAAACTCATCCACTACATAACACTTTTCAACCGCCAATGCATTAGCGCTAATTCTGCTTAAAAGTAGGTAAAAAACAAAAGCAAATTTTAACTTCCAAAAATTGCGTCGTTACGAGCTGTCACGCAAACGTAAAGCAAAACCGGCAGCGCGCCACTTTCGAAGTGCCACACGCACCTGAAGCGCCACTTGCCGCACAGCTGTTCTGGCTGTCATATTTTTTGCACTCAAACTTAGCGCTTGTTGTCCAAGTTGTTGCGCGTTGGCCCGTCAGGCAATATGCCGGCAGCGCGTCAAAGCAGCGCAGCGCAGCGCAGATAACACGCTAAGTGAGTTAGTGTGCAGTGCAAGCCCTTGGCGCAAGAAACCGTTGCGGTAAACTTTGCGCGTTTGTATTTTCATATTTTTTGAATTGTAACTTTTTTTGTTGCTGCATTGTTAGACGGGTGTGCGCTCGGCAAACTTTGCCGTTTGTCAGATGACGGAAGTGCGCACACAAAATTTTTGGCACATTACTCATACGCCATGGTGTGTTGATGCTATTACTTTAGACTGGGCCATATGTCGCGCATTAATGTAGTTGAGTGGAAATTTTTATTTTTTTTTTTGGTTTTTTTGTTGTAAATTTTTAGTTGTAAGCGTTACGCAATCGAGTTGGTTAAAGTTTAAATGTGGGAAACACTCTGAACTTTCTTAAATAATACTAAAATTTTTATTTTTAAAAAATATTTCTTTGGCAATTTTAATTTCATGTGAGTAAACAAAAAATTTTTTTAATTTTTTTCTGTAAAATATTTCTATTTCAACACCCTAAAAGTATGCTTCAATTTTGAACTCCAAAGCTTTAATTTTTAGAAAAAGGAACATCGTATTGCCAACACTGTTTTTTATGCAATAAAAATATTTTCTACTTCAAATAATTTAATACGCCTTAAAATATGCTTCAGTGTTTATTTTTTTGCGGGCTATAGTTAATATATTACTTGTAAATATTGTTAGATTGGCGACAAAACTGGGTTTTTATGCAATAAAGATGTTTTCTACTTCAAATTATTTAATCCGCCTAAAAGTATGCTTTGATTTTTCGTTTGTAGGCTATAATTAATATCTATTTGCAAAAAATGTTAGAGTGACATAAAACTGCTATTTATGCGAGTGAGAAAGATAATTTGATTATATCATCAGCCTGAAAGTATGCTTAATTTTTATTTCGTGGGCTATAATAAATATATATTCATACAAAAACTTATCAACTATGTCATAATTACATTCGCCAGAAAGTATAAGTTTCAGTTTTTTGTTTTTGAATGATGGTTAATATATTTTTTGCGAAACTTGTTAGATTGTTTTTTACGCAAGTATGAACTCCTTCAATTTTTTATTTTAATTTAATAAAAGATTTTGGAAAACTACAAGCCAATTGGCAACACTGTTTGAAATGAAAATAAAATGTATGAGCAAATCACATCCATGCGATTTAAATGCAACAATACTATACTCAAAATTAGTGCATCAGCCTAAAGGTATGCTTCACATTTTACATTTTAGCTTATTACAGTAAACCCGTTCATAAAAAAATGCATTCCAAAAATTGTTTTACATAGTATTTACACTCTTCATCTGTAAACAGTACTCGCCTAAGCTCGGTCACAGCAGCTTCCAATATTCTTCACACCACCTAAATACAATAACCGCTAGCCTACTGCCGCCGATACATTTCTACAATTTTAAGTTTTACAAAAATAATATCTGCTACCAAACAAAATAACAAAGCCATATTTTCGCACACTTGCGACACCTGCAACTCAAAACTTTTTGCCACTTTGAAAGCTTAAAAAACCCGCAAAGCACCAATACATTGTTGCCGTAAAAGCGAAAAGCTGTCAGCGTAGCCAAATTGTATTGAGCTGCTGTTAGTTGCGGTGTTAAAAACACACAGCTGGCTGCTAAGTTTGAAAATACCAAAACAAAATAAAAATAAAAGTAATTTTTATACCCTGCACAGGTAGATTAAGTGTGTCACGAAGTTTGTGCTATCTAGGAGAAGAAAATCAAGTTCTTGTAGGGAAAACATGTTTATCTGACGATATATTTTTATGATATTTTATGAGGATTATTGTCTGAGGCATTAATGCAATCTCCATAGAAATTATTCAGATCGGACTACTATAGCATATAGCTGCCATATAAAGTGAACGATCAGCATCAAGCTCTTGTAGGGAAAACTCTTTTATATGTGGAGATATCTTCATGAAAATTGGTGTGACTTATTGCCTGAGGCATTATTGCAATCTCCTAAGAAATGGTTGAGATCGGACTACTATAGCATATAGCTGCCATGTAAAGTGAACATTGAAAATCAACTACTTGTAGGAAAAACTTTTTTATTTGCCGAGATATCAGCATAAAATTTGGTTTGTGTTAGTTTCTAAGACAATGGTGCAATCTCCATAGAAATTATTCAGATCGGACAACTATAGTATATAGCTGCCATACAAACTGATCTATCAAAACCAAGTCCTTGTATAAAAAACTTCTTTAATTGACGAAATATATTGACAAAATTTGGCATGAATGATTGTCCAAGACAACGCTAAAATCTGCGAAGAAATTGTTCAAATTGGACCACTATAGCATATAGCTGTCATACAAACTGAATGTTGAAAATCAAGTTCTTGTTCGATTTGTTGTTTATTTTTCATTGTGTAGGGTATTATAGCTTCGTTACAATCGATGTTGATGTTTTTTCTGCTTTTATTAAAAAAAAAAGTTGCAGAAAAACACATGAACGCTTATTGGCAATCAAAAGTTTGTGCACCGCTGTCTCCATGCGCTGGCAAAGTTGAGTTTGATGTATTTGCAGCTTACCACACCACAACTACATGTGAATTTACTTAAAAGTACCGCAAATTAGTGTGTGTCTGTGTGTGACTTTGAGTGTATACGAGCATGTTAGTGTGTGTGTGTATGTGGCTCATGCATGGGTAGGTAAATGTATAGTATTTAAATGTTGTGTGCCAAATATATGTGTGTGTGAGAGATATGCATGGCTATCGGGGATATAAACATGTATGTAATCGCGTTCTATATGTATGCGTGCGATATTGACTTGTATATGTGCCTTTTAACATATATGCATGGCTGTGTATGCCATGTACGTATATGTGTGTTTCCTTGCAACATTTGTTTATGCAATTTCGGTTGGCAGCTTGTTGTGGCCAACTGTCGTCACATTTACTACATACACATATGTGTGTTGTAAACAATTTTCTTTGTATGTGTGCGTATGCAATTACCTGCCTTCATTTAAAATTATGACTAAGTGCATGTTTGTCTGGAGAATATAAAGAAAACTTTGCTTTAATTGCTTTTGCGACTTCGCTGCACGACGAAACTCTCATAAACCGTTATCACTTACAAGCACAAGCCACTACTTTCTACACACACACACACCCAGGCACATGCATATGCTTTATGCAGATTTCAATATGGCGCGTGCATTTCCGTTATCCCCCGCCGCTTTCTCGTGTTACAAACTTCAATACTTTGCTTTGCCAAAGTCAATGTAGTTAGTAGGAAAGCCAAAAATTAATTAAACTTTAACGCAGTTGCGGTAAAAAGTAGACGAAGACAAGACTTGCGGCTTGACAAGCGCAGCGAGGACACAGCTCAACTTCAAGGCACATACAAATACGTACATATAGACACCTACACATATATGTATGTATGTAAGTGATTTTGCAAGCAGCAAAGTCGCAATAAAAAGCGCAAAGCCGCATTAGCCAAACAAAAAGCACACAAAAAAGAGCCGAAAACCGTTTTACGTCGCTTGTAAAATATTAATCAACGAATGAAAAGTAAGCTTTTGACTTGTCAGTGTTGCTTTGCTTTGAAAGCAGCGTGCAATGAAAGGGGGCGTGCTTGTGTGTGTGTGGCAATCTTAGCAAACAGCCGCTGGCATTTGGCTTAGTTTCTTTATGCTTTTTAAGACTTTGTATAGTGGCTTGTCCGATTTTTTTCATATATCTACAAAATTGGCTGGCAAATCTTTCAAATGTTTGGAGCATAAGGCAGCTATAAAGCAGCGGGGTTGCTTAAAACATTTTCAATATAAGTAAATAGAGATGAAATAGAATAAATATAGCTTGAACGTAAGCTGTTTTTCAAGCTATGCACTTATGAAGATTTTTTTTTTGCATACTTCACGGCTGATTTTTTTCATTGAAGGCTAGATCAAAGCCAATCAATGCATTTAGTAATGCAATTTCGAAGCTTATATATACATATGTATGTATATCGTAAGGGAAAATTTTTGCATGACATTGCTTGGTAACCAATGCTTTTAATACTTTTTGTAGTATACATTTAGGCTGATTTTCAATTTTATATATTTTTATAGGCAACATCTGTAAATTTTTGTGCATATTTTGCAGCTATTTTCAATTTAAATGCGCTTTTAAAGACTATATATCAAATTAAAATTTTTTTAACCTACATTGCCTGTTAAAAAATGCATTTAGCGTAGTTTAATGCATACTTTCAGGCTAATTTTGCCTTTTATGTATATATTATATATTTTATCTCTATAAACTAAGTTGTTTTTAAATGCGATTTCGAGGGCTGTAAACAACGTGAACAAATTTTAGTCTACCTTACCTATTACTCAATGCGTTAACGCATTTTCATGCATACATTCAGGCTGATTTTGAATTTTTGTGCATCTCTATAAAGTGTATAGGTTTTAGATGCGATTTCGAGGACTATATATCAGCCTCAACAATTTTTAATTCTCATTACCTGTTGATCAATGCCTATAACGTATTTTGACGCATACATTCAGGCGAAATTTTGTCTTTTGTATTCCTCTTTATATACTAAGTAGTGTTTTCAGTCAGTTATAATGAAATAAATGCTGTGAAGCCAGTTTTCAAGATAATTAATAAATTTCTGTACAAGCTGCGCACTTATGCATACTTTTAGGGATCCTGTTTTAAATTCAATGCGAGCTAGTCAATTAAAGCTGTTTCTAATGTAAAATCGTTTACTTTAAACTTTATGAGAATATTTTAAATTTGCAAAAAAAATTTAAGATTAACCTTTTTTGATGAGCAAACCACTTATTGCATTTTGTGGCATACATTTAGGCTGATTTAGCTTTTTGGCTGATTCGATGTGCGTTTTTACAGTTTTCACAATATTAGGGGACTAGTCAATGATGTGATAAAAATCATAATAATGAGAATTGCTTATGTAGACAAATTAAAAAAAAAAGAGTTTAATTTTTAAATATTCTTTTTATTTTTGATAATTAAATTCTTATAAATTAACTAAATTGTTTTACGAATTATTTTTTTTTTTTATTTATAGTTTTTTAATTATTTTAAATTGTTTTCTTTTTTTGGTGTCTTTAATTTCATTTTTTTTTAATTTAGTTGTAATTATTTAAACTAATAATATTTTTTGTTCATTTATTAGCATTTTTAAAACTATTTTTTGCAGAGCAATTAAAAAAAATTATTTAATAATTAAATTACTTTAAATAATATAAAAGTTTTATTTTTAAATTATTTTCTTATTTTATATTAAGTTATTTGATTTTTCTAATTATTTTTAATTTTTTAAACGTTATAAGACATATTTATTTATTTGTAATTTTTTCTAATTTGCAATTTTTAAATTATTTGTAATTTTCTTTTTAACTTTTTAAGACTATTTTTTTTTTTTAATTTGCCGTAACATATTTTAGTAATTAAATTCTTTAATATAATTAAATTAATTTTTTTAATTTTTTAATATAATTTTCAATTAATTTCTTGAATTTCTTAATTATTTATAATTTTTTTAACATTTGTAGGTTATATTTATTTATTTGTAATTTTTTAGTTTTCTTAATTATTTGAATTTTTTCTCAATTATTTTTAATTTTCTCTTAGCTATTTACAATTTTTTAAATTATTTTTTAATTTTTAGTTTTTTTTTTTAATTAATTGTAATTTAAGTTAGTCTTTTTTTTTATTAAACTATAATATTTAAATGCTATTATTTAAGTTCATAAATATTTCATTGCTCGCTGCTGCACACTTTTCAACCACCCAACCCGTTATAGCTCACCTTACCTCAAAGTGAGGCTTTCACGTTGCTTTCTCCCGCATACATAAGTATATATACAATTGTACAATATTAAATAGCATGTGCCAGCAATAAATTACATAAGTACGTAATTAAATCGTTATTTACATACACATTCGTATATATATTACATAATTTTGTATATTACATAATTATATATTAACAAACTCTAATTAATTAATAATAAATCATTAAATGTTGCATTTTTGTTTATTTTTCTCTTTCTTTTCTTCCTTATTTTTCATTGTCTCGTTTTCTTGTTTGGAACTGTTGAAAATGTGTTAATTTGCGTCCCGCATCAAACGCGCTAAACAAAAACAACAACAACAAAAATACAAAAAAACACCTAATTATTCATCCAACCAAAAATAACACACGTACAAATGGCAAATGAAAAACGAAAAACACAACAACAATATCAAATCATATATGCATATCGTAAAACAACAACAATTTTATTTAATTAACAATTGAATTTGCATGAACCGAATGTTTAACGTAAATGTTTTTTTTTTTCTATTGTTGGAAAACAATTATTGCACGCTTAATTAAATTAATAAATTAACAAATGTTTATAAACAAATTATATGTTTTTAACTGTAAATTGTAACGCCTTTTGCTTGCATTTAAATTTAACAAAAAAAATATGCCAAATAAAAATCGCATTAAAATTTATATAAACCAAATGGAAAAAATTGCATAAATAACAACAAAAAAAAAACACAACAAAAACACATATGCAAATAGTTGGCCTCATATCCACACCAACCAATTTTTGTCAATTTAAAGAGCCACCACTGTTGGGGCCAGGCGCCGCCTTCCCACCATTTGGCGCCGCGGAATTCCATCCCACCACACCGGAAAATTGGAAGGGCGCCACCATACATCCGACCGGACTGATGAAGGAGCCAGCTGTGGTGCCGGGACGCAATGCACCGGTCACATTCGCTACACAGGCACAAGGCCAGGTGAGTTCGACTTCAGCATAACAACTACACTATGCTTGTTGTTTTTATTGTAATATGAAATATGCATATATAGCATATATGTGTGTATAAACAGTTGCATTTGCATCTACATTTATACATATATACTTTATTTAATAAACATGTGACTTTACAAACAAATGCTGATGAATTTGTCAGTTGCGTATACGCAGTGGTGCACTTATGCCAGCTCACGTATTGACAACAATTTTCAGCGCTGTGAAAGCATAACGTTAAAGTAAGCGTGCATATTGGTATGGCAAACGCATACATATACATATAAACATAAATCACGTGCGCAATATCTTATGTGTATATGTATGTGTGTGTGAGTTTTTGAAACGAAATGCTTGCTTTATATTTATGCATTTCGCGCACACAATAACTTACTACACATATAAACACTCCTTATGAATTATACATCTTTTCTCTATATACTACATATATGTATAAATTATCATAAAAATATATATGAGCATTTCCACAGAATCGTCAACCAGGACCAAAAATTAAAATGTTAATAAAGATACAATTTTTTTTAATAAGATTTTACAAAGATGTTTAAATTTTTTGAATATAATGTTTTCATAACCTCTCTTTGGTATTTTCATGAAAAATTTGACCGGAAACCTGAAAACTTATTTGTTTTTACTTTGAGCTATTCTAGAGGTATTTTTTCCCTTGAGTTATTTTATATGAATAACTTATGTTATGGATGTTCTTTTCCACAAAATCTCTTTATTAATATCAAATAAAGAAGAGAAAAGTGCAAAGAGGCCAAACAAAAGTCGAATAACTGTAAATTTTTATTTAGCTTATTATCTACGATCTAATCGTACGTTCGCGACCAAAAACGTAATTTATTGCTATTACTTCACTTTGAGTGCAAACAGGTGCCTGAAAAAACATGATTAAAGCAAGTTAAGCATCCGTAATCAAAAAACAAAATTACTTTAGGTAAACAGTACATCAAACTTTTTATTTCGATTTTCAAAATATCGTACGTTCGCGACCATAAGTATTAATTTTTTTCTAAACAAGCACATATTTATATTTATTAATAAAGATGAGTAAAACAAGTGCTAAATCGCAAAAGGTCAAACATCAGGTGTACTTAGACAAAATCAAAAGCGATCCCGAAAAGATAAAAAAATATCGTGAAAAAACAGTTGAAAGAATGAGAAAACGCCGCTCAGAGCTATCGAAATTGCCAAAAAACAACAAGCTGTTAAAAGAGATGCGGGAAAAAGAACGTGAGAGGTTGAAAATATACCGCCAAAAAAAAAAAATTACAGTAGCCAAGGAGAAGAACATACATATTACTTATACTTGCAAACAAACATTAGGGAAAGCCCTAAAGAAAGCTGAAAATGCATTGCCAAGAGATTTGGCAAAGAAAGTGGAAGTCATTGCTGCACTGCATAAAAAGTATATCGAACCAACAAATTATAAAGAAAAAAATACTCGTACATTTGAAAGTGATTTAGAAGCGGAGACAAAATTAAAACTGGCGAAAGAAATTTTTTTGCGTGAAGATATCAGCGTTCAGGCTGCAGGAAAAAGGGATACACTCATTGTTGATGGGAAAATTGTTGCTAAGCGTTTTATGCTCCTAACGATATCGGAAGCTTACGAGGTTTATAAAAAAGAAGCAATTGGGAAAAGCGTAAGTAAATCACGATTTTTCGAATGTCGCCCAAAAAATGTTCAACTTTCGAGCAAAATGCCACACAACATGTGTGTATGCATGCGTCACGCCAATTTCAGTTTTTTGTTAATTGGCTGTGCGACAGTTATTGAATGTTTTTCCGAAGGCTTCGAAAGTTTCTTAAAATTAGTTTGTTGCAATATCGAAAATGAAAATTGTATGATAAACGATTGCGAAAAGTGTACAAAAGATGTAAAAGATATTGTGCCGCTAAAATACTTGTCAAAAATGGACGCAAATGTTAAATGGCAGTACTGGAGGAAAGTGGGCGATCGTTTAATTTTGACTTGCACTGTTGCTGCGTTATCGGACTTGCTCCATGAACTACAAGTTCAACTGCCAATTTTCAAGCAACATTTCTTTGTAAAGCGAGCACAACAAAATTATTTTGAAAACGTAAGGAAAAATATCAGGCCTGGGGTACTTGTCCTACAAATAGATTTTGCGGAAAATTATAGGCTGGTGTGCCAAAATGAAATTCAAAGCGCACATTTCAACTATAATCAAGTTTCCATTTTTACTTGCGTAGCTTGGATGTTTAATGAAACTAAGTCGTTTGCAGTAATTAGTGATAGTTTAAATCACAGCAAAATCGATGTTTACGTTTTCATAACGAAGCTTATTCAAGAGATAAAAAAACAGCATGACGAATTTGAAAGTATTTTCGTTTTCTCGGACGGAAGTAGCAGTCAATTTAAAAATAAGTTTATTGCTTGGAGTTTACCTGATTTACTGGCAGAATTTGGTTGTAAAAAACTTGAGTGGAACTATTTTGCAACGTCACATGGTAAAGGTGCAGTCGATGGCGTTGGAGCAGTTGTGAAAAGAAAAATCTGGCAAATTACGAAAACAAAAAATATCGTTTTAAACGATGCGTTCTCTTTTTACAATTGTGCTCAAGAGCACATTACTGGAATTCAAATTTTATATGTTGGAGCTGATACAATATCCGAGAGATCTCCAACTTTGTATCGAAAATGGAAGGATATACCGAATATTGCAGGTATCAGAATGGTGCATTCGATTTCCTACGACGAAAATCTTAAGCTACGAACTGCTCGTACGGCCTATTCAAAATATAACAATATTAAATAAATATTTCTTGTGCTTTATATATGTTTATATCTTTTCAATCAATAAAAGGAATATTAGTTTGCTTTATTTAAGAAAAGGTTTCCAAAATCTAAATAAAAACTTGTTGGAAAAAACGTACGTTCGCGACCCGTACGTTCGCGACCCGTACGTTCGCGTCCGGTACTCAACCTTATAAATAAAAAACCAATGGAAAAATTTCAGCTTGCAATTACTTAGGAGGAAGTTACTTTATTCCAATTTAATATAAATTAATCCTTTTAGAATAGATTGCTCCATTTCGCTATTTTTTGCGTTTTTCTAGTTGCACCCAAAAGCAACTTCCATTATTCGTACGTTCGCGACCGCATGTTTGTCGCTAACATATTAAAAAATAAAAATCGAAAGATCCTACCTTTTGCACCAACGAAAGACCTAGCAAAATGCTATCGAAACATAAAAAAAAATTAAGACAAATTTATTTTTTCCTGGTTTTTTGAACTATAAATGCGTGCGAACGTACGGTTCGCGACCGTTGGAAATGCCCATATACATATACACACATATATTTATACGAGTATACTACATATATTCCTCTATATACCTTCTATATGCTCTTATCTGCTTTAATCACAACGCTATGTCTCACATACATTTAACTAGGCTTACAACTTTTTTCTATCTTTATCCTACATATTTTTTATATAAATACTATATACATATATATAAACAGATGTTTTCAAATAAACCCGTTGGCCGTTTGTAGTTTATATACATTTATGGATTTTAACTTTAGGACATTATACCTTCTCTCCAGGGTGCTGTCATGATGGTTTATGGCTTGGATCACGACACATCGAACACAGATAAATTATTCAATTTGGTCTGCTTATACGGCAATGTTGCAAGGGTAAGTCACCAATACAATATACCACAACTATTTATTTTATTTAACTGCATATAAATAATGGTGCTGCAATTAATTGCCTTCGCCTATGCCGATGAGTGAGTGCGTTGGATGAAATATTGAAAGAATAAAGATACACAAAAAATAAACAACAACAAAAATGTTATGTGAAACGTATAGGCTATTAAACAAAGAGATAAATATATTTTCTTAGCAAAATAAATTTTTTCTTGGTGATAATACTATATAAAATTATAAATTAGGCACTATTATAAAACGACTTCAAAAAATCCATAAGAAAGTGGAAAAATTGGTTTTTTAAACAAAAACTATACAAAATATAAAAGACAAAAATAAATTCATTATAAATTTAATAAAAAAAAAAAAAACATTATTTTTATATTTTTTATATAATATATATTTTTTTTAACATTTTTAGTAACAAAAAAAAACGTTAATACCCCAAAAATTAATATACAAAATATAGCCAAAAATAAATTCAGTACAAAATTAAATTATTAAAAAAAAAGAATAAAATATTTTATATAAAGTTTTTTCAAACAAAAAAGGTTCCCCAAAAAATATACTTTACTATATTTTCTATAAATGTTGTTTTTTACCAAAAATATAGAACAAGGGAAGGGAAAAAAATCTGCGCTTAAAAAGAAATATTTTATTTCTGTTCATGGTGTTGAAAATTATAAAAAATTATAAAGGTATAAATTACTAATAAAATATATTATTTTTAACACAAATTTGGAAAATACATTTTATAGAGAAATACTATATTCTTTATTTTAATGATTTTTTTAAAATTGTTATTGATAAAGTTATTAGTAATTTTTTTCTTTATAAATATTTTTTCAAATTTTTTTTACTACCCTGAACAGAGTATATTAAGTTTGGCAAAAAGTTTGTAGTACACTGAAGGAAATTTCGAAGACCCTACGAAATATATACATAGACACCTCTAAGAAAGCCTCTCCAAGCATAAGTTTTTAATGGTAATGCTTGGAGAGGCTTTTGTGTCTAAGAACTTATTTTTCCGACTACCAAACGCAAAAAAACAAATTTTTGTGAATCACCTTAAAGTATATGATCAGCATGATGAACAGAGTCGATGTAGTCATGTTCGTCTGTATATATAAGCGTAGTTGTCACGCAGTTTTATTATTTTTACTCCTCAAAGATAGTTTCCAAGTTGAAATTTACATTTCAGTTTGATAAAAAAAAAATTATGAGGAGAAAATAAAATCAAATATAAAAAAAAATTCTGAAAAAACTGTCATAATGCTGTATAAGCAATAACAACATTTATTACCGAAAACAATTTATTTTTAATATTTTAAATAAATTTTGCTACAAAAAATATTTAGAAAAAAATAGTCAAAATTTAATATTTAAAAAAAAAAATAAAAATAAATTGAAATATAATGGAAACCATTTTTTTTTTGTTTTTTGTTTTGGTTAATATTTGGAAAATAATAATAATTTTGAATATTAATAATTTCAATATAATTTTATGCAAAAAATATTCTTAAAAAAAATTAGAGACATCTTAAAAATATAAAAAAATTATTAGAAGAAAAAAAATTAAATAAAAAACCTGAAAAAATTCATAATATTGTATTTGCAATAGGAAAATTAATTAACATTTTTTTTGATTAATTTTTTTTTAATAGTGAAAATAAATTTTTTATTTTCAAAAAACAATTTTTTTTATTTTTAGAAAAATTGTTAATATTTGGAAAATAATAATAATTTGAAATAGTAATAATTTCAGTAAAATTGTATGCCAAACATATGTTTTAAAAAATTAGCGACATTTTAAAATTATTTAAAAAAAAACATAAAAACTTTAGTATAACATTATGAAAACAATTTTTTTTTTTTGTTCTTTTTGGAGAAATTTTTAACAGTTGGAACATTTTTGTCTAATAATTTGGATATAATTGTGTAAATTAAATATTTAAAAAAAAAGAGGAAGCATTTTACTAATATTTTCAATGACAAAAAAAAAATAAATTTTAATAAAATGAAAAAAAAAAATAAAATATAAAAATTGGGAAAATAATTTATTTTAATTATTTTATTTTGGAAGAATTTTTTATAATAATTTCGATTAAATATTGACTATTTATGTCAAAAATTAAATTAAGTTTGAAAAGTGCGTGGAAAACTGAGTGAGTTTTATAAAACACTTTTCAATAACATTTTTGTCAAAAATTTATTAACATTATACTCATTTAAAATTTATTTACAAAAAATTGGGTAGTCGAAAAAGTCTTTTCGTATTTTGTCAGAGAAAAATTAATAAAAAAAATGTAATAAAAAAAAAAAGAAGTTAAAATTTGATTAAAAATACGAAAAAACTTTTTCGACTACCCAATATTATTTTTCCTAACATTTTTTTTTAATATTTATTTCTGCTATTTTTTATTAAATTTTTTTACATTATTTAATAAAAATTTTTTTATATTATTTTTAATTTTGTTATATTATTTGATATAATTTTATTTACAACATTTTTACCTAAAATTTATGAATAATATTTTTTTTTTACTATTATTTTTATTAAAAAGTTATTTATATAATTTTTATGAAATTTCATTTTCTTTAGCAATTAAAAAGAACTAAAATTTAAACCAAAATGCATTTCAACTGTAATAATCCCCAGAAAATGTCCACTAGTGGGCGGACATGACGTATACGTAACCACTCACAAAATAACGTTACCACATGCAATAATTTCGTAAATTTTTGTGAAAAATCCACTCAACCGTAATACTACTAAACGCTTACTGTTGTATCTTTTTAATATCCGCCTGAAGGGTATTTACATAACAATAGTTAGGCACTCGTAGGGCTATTACAATGACAACAAATTGCATTTGGAAGCAGTTAAAGCACTACATATGGGAAAAGTTCTCGTAAAAATGACAAAGTTTTGCATGCAAGCACCTATGTGTATATATACATATTTAGGTGTGTGGGTGCGTGTGCCTAGCTAGATTACGCATTGTATAAGCTGATTAGTGTGCTTGTACGCTTTATCTGCCCGCATAAATAAATTCAGTACTCCGTTTGTTTGCACAACTCTCAGGACTTACTTTGTTTGGAAGTTGCATAGGAGTACACACACATACAAGATTTGTATTTTTATATAAACCAGCATATACCTCAATCAATATGCGTAAGCGTGTAGTAGCTTGCTTATAAACTTTTTGTACGGCGCACTTTGTGCGTTGGATATCAGTATACATACAAAGAAAAACTGTATATGTGCGTATGTTTGTGCGCCCATTTGTATGCAGAGTAGTTAGCTCGATTGTTCACATGAAGTCAATGACGTCGGCCTTATCTATCGCAGCAACTAAACCAGTTGAATATTGTCGTGCCACAATGGCAAAATAAATGTGTGTTAACATGCGCTTACACAATGCAAATATACACACATGCTCTTACGTAAAGTTGTTGTCTCCGACATTGGCCAACAACAATTGTAAATTGTAAATATGCAGTTTAATGGAAATAAATTGAAAAAATCTGCAACGGTCATTTGCACTGGCATTTCAATAAATATCTGCAAATAAATAAAAGCGGGCATGCCTGGCAGGTGAAATAAGCACGAAGTGTGCGCCACGCAACCACACACGCATGCAGAAATGTGTAACGCATTTATTTGTGTTGTGCAAGCATGCATTTGTATTAGTTGCAACACAAACACACACAATTACTGGCACTCTTGGCGTTGCTATTTTGCTCACAAACACACATGCATGTATTGAGACTTTTGTCCATTTTGGTAGGAAAATGCATAAATTTGCATTTCTCATTGTAAATCATGACTCGCTATTTTGCATTTAATACAAATCTCTAGCCTTAATGTATTTTGCAGAATTTTTTGGTGAATTTCGGAAGCAATTTTTTATAAAGCGCTTCGAATAAATTTTGTAGGCAATGAATTTAAGGCAATAAATTTGTATTTATTTTATGGAGCAATCGTAAGAAGTATGTATTTGTAAAAAATTAAAAAAACTATAATCTCTAAATTTATAAAAAAATTAAATATTTTTACCAATTATTACAAACAAATTTTATATACATTTTTATTCATAATTTTTTTTTTACAATTTATTAATAAAAAGTATTTAAAATAAATTTATAAACAATTATTTTTTTACAAATTTTTTACAAATATATATTATATAAATGTTTAAAAATTATTTTCCGTGAAAAAATAAAAACAAAAAAATTCTTCATTTTTTTTTTAATTTTTTCTTTTACCAAAAAGGAATTTTTTTTATTTTTAGAAAGCTATATTCGCCAAAACTTTTTATAATTTTCTTTCATATTGAAAAATTTTATTTATATACAAGGAAATTATTTAACGTTTTAAAAATATTTTTTTGTATAATTTTTTTCTAAAAAAAAGTTAGTTTTATTTAATTAAAAATATTCTGGAAAAATTTTTAGATAGTATTTTTTTAGCAAATATTCCAAGTAAGTATATATTTTACTAGGAAAATTTGCCGGAATATTTTTAATTAAATAAAACTTACTTTTTTTAGAAAAAAATTATACAAAAAAAATATTTTTAAAACGTAAAATATTTTTTTTTTTTGTATATAAATAAAAATTTCTCAAAATAATAATAATAATATCAATTTTTTGTATGAAAATTAAAAAAAAAAATAATAATTTTTAATTAAAAAAAAATTAAGAATTAATAAAAAATTATAATTGAATTAAATTATATTCTAATAATAAAACTAATTTCACTTTATTTTTAATGTATATATTTTAAAATAGATTGTAATAATAATAAAATAAATATATTGTAATAAAAATAAAAATCCGATCAACGCGAAAAAAAAGAGTTAAAAAATAAAAATATTGTACTTTTTAATGTTTAAAAGAAACATGCATATGCACCATAGCAAGGGCACTTTCAAGCCACTAAAAAATTTCCTCTAAAGAACCGTCACCCACCCTGAAACCGCTTTCGCTTTTTTTCGTCGTTCCACATTACCTGCTTCCAGGTCCCGTTTTTTTTTCAACATTTTTTCTGTATAATTCTTAAAATTCGTCCGGTTTCTAATTTCGATTGCCAGTAAGTGGATCGGCGTGCTGCCGCTTTTTGACTATAATCCTTCCCCTGTAACTGTGTGGTATGCCGATCCTACCCTCAGAGCAGCTGTGCGATACCTTCTGCTCCGTACAGCAAGAAATTCAGTCTGGTCGACATTAGAAGCTTCCGTTTCTAATATGTCGATCCTTCGATGTTGGCCATCAGTCTGCGAAGTTGGAAAGTTATTTTAGACGCTCTTTGCGCAGCATTTTGGATTTTTGCGCAATAGGTATGCCTGGAGTCTCATCTTACACCTAGGCAATAGACAATCAAATTTTTTTTGATTATAATTTTTTTTAACAATTTATTATATATATATTTATTAAATATCTGATAGCTCTGCCATAAGCATACTTTCATAATCATAAAAAAATAATAAAAATAAATTGTTACCAATTTTTTTTTTGTAATAAACTTTTAATAAAAAAATGTTTTTAATTTTTATTTTTTGTAAGGTGACTTTCAATGATTTTTTATGGTAATTAATATTATTCAATTGTATTTAAAATAACATTTTTTTTTAATATTTTAAGAATTTAACTATTTTTATTTTAAATTAATTATTTTATGCAGGAGCTTTGATATTTTTTAACTTACTTTGTGCAATTAAACAAATTAAAAATATTTTAAAATCAATTTTTTTTTTTTAACGTAACTTTCACTGTTATTTTTTGATAAAAGTTTTTGTAATAAAATAATTTGTTTATTAATTATTTATTAAAAAAAAAAATAATTAATTCATGCATTTTTAATTTTTGAAATAAAATAGTTTGTTTATTAATTATTTATAAAAAATTAAAAAAAAAAATAATAGTTAATTAATTTTTAATTAAAAAAAAAAAAATTATTTTAATTCATAATTGTTTATCAAAATTATTAATTAATTAAAAAAATCTTGTAAGCTGACTTTCAAAGATTTTTATGGTAATTAATATATTTTTAAATTTTATTATACATACATTTTCTGAAAATATTTTAAGAATTTGCCTAATTTTATTTTAAATTAATTATTTGATAAAGAAGCTTTGAATTGTTTTTCGACTATTTTCTTTTATTTTTTTGTTTTTGCATTTTCTGAGAAAATTCATCATAATAATATATGTATGTGACCTGGTCTACGAAAAGGGAGCTTAGGTGTCAAAAAAAAAAAATAAAAAAAAGGTCACATATATAATATATTAATTATATTTTATGCCATCAAAAAGTAAAGATTTCTACGAACTACAAACTACAAAAAGCCATAAATAAATTTTCCTTTAATTTTTGTAATTTTTTCTTGCGTTTTTAAAGGATTTCAACCAACTATGAGTTTTTTTCTTTTTTTTATAATTTTCAAAGGCTTCTTACCAGTCTAAATAGATTTTTTTCTACCATTATTTTTTTATTGCTTTTAAGAATTAACTGCCTTAATCTAATGAACAAGTAGCAAATATTAGAGCGCTAAGTACTATAAATACCCAATTACTCATACAATTCTTTTTATCCGTCAAAACTTTTTATCCCGCTGGCAATAAAATTTCACTCGCTTCCACCTGCGCCTTCAAAAACGCCAAATAATTAAAAGTTTACCAAAAACAACAATTTCACCGCCATGCTTTTACGAATAATATGAGTAGCTGTATAAAATTATGAAACAAAAATATTTACGATTTTGTTGCTGCCAACAACAATATGAAATTATGTCTTTTCCTGCAGCCTAGTCTCATGCTTTCCCTCACACTCGGCTTCACTGCGCCAGATCCAAATTGTCAATTAAATGTGGCACTTAATGGAAACCGAAATATTTTCTACACAACAACTACAAAAATTGTAAGCGAAAAGAAGCTTCCATCAAACGAAATATTTTCAACACAAAAACAACAAAAAACACTACATTAAGAGAAGCAGAAGCTTCCATCATTCCTACCAAAGCGATGTGGGCAAAAATAAAACTTCCATTACAAATTCTGCAAGACAATACAACTAAATAACGAGTGCTTTCACATAAAAGTTTCATGCAAGAAAGTTCCGTTAAAAGTTTTTACTGCATTTATTTCTACAAAAGTGCCGTTTCAGCATAAAAATTAAACCAATTAAAAATAGCAAATGCAAAGAAGTAAGTGTGCGAGGCCATAAGAGATAAGAGAGAGTAGTGGTTAAAGGGGAGCATTTTCAAAGGAGGGATAGGGTTCTTAAAGCAATACAGTGAGCATAATAAATATGTATGAGCATATGTGCACACGTGGCCATTAATTTTTATTGCGCATGCCAACCAATAAATTTATGATTTTCAACATAAACTATCACAAAGCTAAAGCCAAGCGGTTCGATACAATTTTCCTGCCTAAATAAATTCTTATTTGATGTGAATATGCTTATAGGCCCTTTCAAGTGGTTGGCGATATCAGATTTGTGTCTATGTGTGTGCATTTAGCTAATATTTGCCTCTGTTTCATATTTTTTTCTTAATGAAAGTGCTGCAAAAGTATGCATAGCAGCTAGCAGCGCCATAAAATTTGATTTTATCACAACTTTTAGCATTTTAACAGCATGTGTGGGGCTGTATTGACATAAACTTCCAATTAATGTAACGTTACTAAAAAAAAATTATGAAAAAAGTTAGTATTTGATCTATCACAGGCGTACCAAATTATTTGCTGAGTTTTTTTTTACATTTTTATTAAAAATAAAAAAATAAAGACAGCAAGGCGGTTGAAGGTTAATATTAGAAAATGGTTCAAACTGAAGTAAAGTTCGAAGTTTAATACTAATCAGTTAATTTAAGTTTAATTTTATCCGTGCTAAGCTTAAAATTTAACCACAAACAATAATTTAAAAAATTAATCGATAAAAATAAAATCGATAAATGATAAATACGATCGAAAACTAACAAAAGTGAAATACTTAAAAATATATATACCAGAAAATCGATACGAGATAAAGACAATCGATACAAATTCGTAATAATCGATAACCATTAATCAGTAAATCTCAAATATTTTCGATAAATAAAAAAATGTTAAATACTTGAAAAAATATATGCCAGAAAATAGTTAGAAGATAAATACTATCGATAATAAATCGATAAAAAGCGTAGTAATCGATATCAATTAATCAATAAATGCCAAGTACGGTCGCTAAGTAACAAAAGTTAAATTATTTTAAAAAATATATAAAAAAAAATCGATAAATATAATACTGTCGATAAATAATCGATAAATAAAAAAATTATTCAGGCAAAATAAAAAATTATTCTTATAGTAGTTATAACCACAATCCATTATTAATACGGAAAATATACATAGAAATATACATATACAATACATACATATGTATGTATGTACTTATATACATATATGTATAAAGGAAGTTAATATGTACACATGTACATATGTACCAAAAGTTAAAATTAAACAAGCTTTCTTAATCTCAAATTGATTCAGCTTCATTAATTTTGAAAAATAGTTTGAATAAGAATCAATATTTTGTTTTGCTTTTATTTAACACTTGTGTTTAAAAAATTACAAAAAAAAATCATTTGTCGATAAATAATAAATATGTTCGATTAAAAATCGATAATTAGCAAATTTTTTTTTTAGTTTAAACAAGAATCAATATTTTTATTGCTTTTCTTAAAAAAATGGAAAAAATGAGTTATCGATAAATGATAAATATGTTCGATTAAAAATAGATAATTAGCAAATTCATTAATTTTTAGTTTAAACAAAAATCAATATTTTTATTGCTTTTCTAAAAAAATAGAAAAAATTAGTTATCGATAAATGCTTAATATGATTAAAAATCGTTAATCGTTAATCGTCAAATTTTTTTTTGCTTTGTTTAAACATTGGAACTAAGAGAATTAAAATCGTATAAAAAATGATAATCGAAATCGATTAATGATAAATATTTTCGATATCTTTATAATCGATAATTTTCGCACTTTTACTCTAAAATAGAATTTCATTTTTATTTATATTTCGATAAATAATCGTTTTTTTTAAATTTTTTTTACATATTTGAAATAATTTTTCAAATAAACTGAAGCCACTAAAACCCAATTATATGAAATGTATCAAAAAGATATACATTAAAATAATTTTAAAATATATCAGTAATCGTTAACTAAATTCCACACATATCGATAATTTTTTTTTCATTTTATAAGACTTTAAAAACATTTAAATTACTGAAGTTCATCTACACTAATTATATTAGCAGTAATTATAAACTTTATGAAATGTATTCGTTGAGTAAGTCATTAATCGATAATCGATTAATAAAAATGTATGCGAATAATTTTTCAAATTACTTTAAAGTCAAATAACAACAATAAAATAACGAATAATTTAAAGAAAAAATACTTTAAAAATAATCGATAACGATAAATGAATCATATATCGATAAATAATCGATTTTCAAATTTTAATGATATATTCTATAAAATTTTATGCTTAATCTAAAGTATCATTTCAAATTATGCAACTTTATGCAAACCTTTATAACAAACAACAACAATTTTCGGCGAAATTGAGGTTATGTTTGAATAAATATCCGCTGATAGGTAATTTTATAATTAATTTATTGTCATTGAACCTAGTTGAACCGGCCCACAAATCGCCATTATTTCCAATACATCAAATAACAATGGTGGACATACATGTGTATGTATGTATATGTACTTATGCATGTGTATGTGTGGATCATGAATTAGCAGCAAATTTGCCAATTGCGTCGTCGCTTAGCTCAAATTACAGGTGTGTGCCGCCATCATACGTTTAGGTTATAAACATGCATCATTGAGCCCCAAAGCGTCGCAATTTGTAACTGTAAATTTATATTTGCAAGCAACGGTAACTATGTAATAGGCCATAATGTGACATGAAGCACACACATGCATACCCGAGTAGGCACGGGTGCGATGTATAGGTTTTAGAGAGAGAAAAAAAACATTGCATATCGCCAGGCGCATTGATGATGTGCTAAAATGCGTATAGCGACGAACTACAACAACACATGCCCAAAGCCGAACAGTAAATTTGCCATTAGCGCACGGATACAAACAAGCATATACATATAAGTACATATTTATGCATATGTATGTATATGTAAATAAGTATATGTAAATATGTATATATAATACATATATGTATGTGTTCGTGGAAATTTAGCATAATGGCCATTGTACCGTTGTTTGTTCGGCAAAAACAATGTCATTGCCTGCCTGTCGTTCATGAAATGCCAATCAGCGTTAATCAATTTGACCTGCCGCAGCTCGGCATTTATCCGTTTGAGCAAACACACACACATATACACACATAATTATCTACGCAGCGAGTTGCCACCACTTTGGCCGCAACATGCACTCATCCTGTCCGGTTCGCTGGGCAGAGAGCGGGTCTCTCAACTCCGCTGTGTGCTATAAATAAGATAACAACAATAGAAGCAATACATATATACATATATACATATGTGTGTGCATTACGGTAATGCGTAGCTCCATTTGTGTGCGTGTGGCGTTACATGTCAACGTCATCACAATTAACTTGCCTTTATGCCTTATTTTGCACTGAGCGCATTTCGCTTGTCTTTTTCGGGCGAAGGCTTAATGTTTACAGCATTTTGTTGTTGTTATTGTTGTCGTTAGCCGCTTTGTTTGCCATTTTGCGTCGATATTTGGGTATTGTTTCTTTTAGAAAATTTTCCAAATTTACTGTTATGTGTTTGGTGCGGTGGTAGTGCCGGATTTCCATAGCTTTAGCTTTTTGTTTGCTGTCAGTGCAACCTCTTTTGCTTTTATTTTTGGCATTTGTGTCGAGATTTGTGCATAGTTTTAGGCGTTTAAGTGCGCACGCACACCGGAGCCTTCAGGCTTATAACCAAATGGGCATATTTTAGCCGCTTTGGGGTATAATGCCCTTTTAAGCAATTTATTATCCAACTTATTTGTCAAACATGCACGCATACATGCACGCCTTTATATGTGTGTGCGCTCGTATGTGTGTTTTATTAAGCCTATCCGTTCCTTTATTCGGCTTCGATGGGTTCTTAAATTAATTGCTTTTTTCTGCTTGTTTATTTTGTTATTTATGCCATAAATAAATTTTAAAATAAATTAAAGCGATTTATGTACACTCTACTGTTTTTTGTTGTTTTAGTGGCTTTACCTTGTCCTTTTTGCCTGAGTTTGCTGAAAGTGGCGTGTTTGCGTATTTTATCAGGCATTAATTACCTACAGATTAATTTTATTGTTATTGTTGGTATTTTTTTGATGACTACCAAAAGCTGCAAATTTCCGAAACAGTAATCAATTATTTGCGAAATAAAAAAAAAAAATTTTTTTTTTTTGGAAAATTGTAAAAAGGCAACTTTGCTTCATTGAGCACAGAAAAATTTAATGAAGACCTGTCTGCTGCAAAATTTTTAAATTTATATTTCGTGAATAAATAATTCTAGAAATTATTTGCATTTCATGCTTTTTAAAATACACATACATGTGTGTGTATTTGAGGACACATGCAATGTGTATACAAACATAAGTATACGTATACATACATATATGTATGTACTTGTACATAGTATGTATGTACGTAAGTTCATCTATCGTATTTATCAGAATTATCAATCATCTATCAAATTATTCAGTCAAGTAGCTTTAATTTACGCTCCTAGAGTGAATAAAAAAAAATTAAAACGATTTTTTTATGATAAAATTCAAACTTGCAACTCCCACAATTTTCCATCCTTTAAAGTTTAGTAAAATCTTAATAGTTTCGAAAAATTTTTCGGGATTACAAAGTTCAAATTCACAAATCCCGAAATTTTATAAATTTTCTAGTACAACGAAATTTTAAAAGTTTCCAAAAAATTTTCGGGATCCCGAAATTCAAATTTACCCACCTCGAAATTTTCAATCATTCAAAGTACCAAAAAAGTTTTAAACTAAAACTAAATCAATACAATAATTTGATAATAATAACAGAAAATTCAAATTTGCAAATCCCGAAACTTTCTATCCTTTAAAGTTCAGCAAAATGTTAATAGTTTCGGAAAATTTTTCGGGATTCCTAAGTTTAAATTTACAAATTCTCTAAATTTTATATATTCTTAAGTACAACGAAATTTTAATAATTTCCAAAAATTTCGGGATCCCGAAACTCAATTTACGAATCCCGAAATTTTCAATCATTCAAAATACCAACACATTTTTAAAGTAAAACTAAATCAATACAATGACTTGAGAATAATAAAATTCTGAATTTCAAATTTACAAATCCCGAAATTTTATGAAATTTTCAATCATTCAAAATACCAAAACATTTTTAAACTAAAACTAAATCAATACAATGACTTGAGAATAATAAAATTCTGAATTTCAAATTTACAAATCCCGAAATTTTATGAAATTTTCAATCATTCAAAATACCAAAACATTTTTAAACTAAAACTAAAGCAATACAATGATTTGATAATAAATAACAGAAAAGTTTTCGGGATTCTGAATTTCAAGTTTACAAATCCCAAAATATTATGAATTTTACGTAAAACGAAGTTTTAACAATTTCCAAAAAATTCGGCATCCCGAAATTTTAATTACAAATCCCGAAAAACTCAATCATTCAAAATACCAATTTTAAACTAAACCTAAAGCAATACAATAAAATGTTAATAATTTCGGAAAATTTTTCGGGATTCCGAATTTAAAATTTACAAATCTCGAAATTTTATATATTTTAATACAAAAATTTCATATTTAAAATAAAATTTCGGGATCCCGAAATTCAGTTTAACCAATCCCGAAAATTTCAATAGTTTAAAATACCAAAACCTTTTTAAACTTAAACTAAATCAATACAACTAAAGTCTATAAAAACTCAATTCAAAATGGAAAAATTTTTTGTAGGTTCTGAAAAAATACGGGACCCCAACAATTACTTTCAACGCTACCGAATTTTTAATAATTGTTTAATTAAATAATAATTGTTTAATTAAAAAAAATAGTCAAAACAAATTCATGTAAATTAATAAAATGAATACTCTATCAAACATGCTATCCTACCAATCCCGATATACTGACATTTTCAAAATAATTACTTTTACGTCAATTTTAATAAGTAAAATTTCTACTGTTAAAACAAAAAAAGTCCTCGATTAAAATATAGAGAAATTTAATATTATCCAAAAAAAATTTCGGGATCCCGAAATTCAAATTTGCCAATCCCAAAATTTTCAATCCATTATAATTCAAAACTAAATCAATTCAACTCAAACCAGTCTATCAAAACTCAACACTGAATGAACACATATTTAATGCGTAAATTCGGGATTCCGCATTTAAATTTTACGAATATCGATTTTTTAGTGTTGTTATATAAAACCCTTGTTATCTCCTTTTATACTAAAAATAAAATATCCTAGCTGTTTTAAACAGCCTTTCCATAACCCAAACGCGTCTTTCAACACAAAAACCAGATACACAATACATTGCAAATTTAGCCTTCAGCAATACCACTACATAAACAAATAAATTAGAAAAGATTTCGTGAATTAAGGCAGGGCTTTGTGTGTTTTTGTAGCAGCCAGTACGCCATAAGCGCTGTTAAACGCATATGCCAACACTGCTGCGACTTTATTACTTCGCATTCTGTGCGCCACATCTTCTCGCATTGCTCTTTCTCATTTCATTTACATTGTTTTTGTCGCTGTCACCGCTTACGAGTAATTAAATTCTGTGTGTTAAATCGCGCGAAAATGTCATAAAGCGGCGATGCATGCATTGTTGCTGTTGTTGCAGCAGCTGCTTTTTCATTATTATTATGATATTTCGAGTAATTTTTGTTGCTATTGTTGTGCTTGCGCCTTGATATTTGTCAGGCGACCAAACACAATGCGGCGCACGCAGTTCCAATTTCAATTTTAGCGCGTTTGTTAGTGTGTGCCTTGCTTCCTCAGCAATTTTGTTAACATAATTGTGTTAATCTGCTTGACTGCCTTTCCAACGCCTTTTCCGTTGCCTTTTCGTGTGGCACAAAGCATTTTTTCTGCATTATCCATTTGTATTAATAGAAAGCTTCATCTGCTGCGCAACGGTTAACTTCTACGTCTGGCCGCGAATATGATTTGGTTGAGTTGCTTTTGTTGTTTTATTTTTCATTTGATTGGCTTCTTCCAGCCTGTGCGGGTGTAGAAGCAAATCACTATCGTCCTTTCTGATATTTCTTCGTTTACACCCCTCCTCTCTTGTTGCTGTATATATTATTGTTGTGCAAATCGGACTTGCAACATTTCAGCTCCTGTAAATGTTCCTGTGTCGCCTCTATGAATATGTGACAATTCTATGCGCTAAAGTCGTTCATAAAACTTTATTGCCTTGAAGCCCGATTACATTGCTTACTAACAACATTTTATTGACCTGAAGGGATTTCAATAATATATACATATATATATTCATATTTTTGAAGATGTTGAAAATGAAGTTTCTAATTACCAGCTGCCTAAGAGACTTATAAGAACCTTTTCAAACACACCACTGTTTTTCTAAATTTCCCTTAAATCGTCTCCTTAAATTTCTATGTTGTAAGCCGCGGCCGAGCAGCTGCTGTATCCTTTAAAGTCAGCTATACCACTGGTAAAAATGTAATACTAGATGCCGAGAGCTGAGAGCCGATGGCTATTGAAAACAAGAAAAAAAGATTGACTTCGACTGCTCCGCAGCTTTAAAAGCCTTCATAGGTTTAAGTTTTTTTACAAGAACTTGATTTTGAACGGCAAATAAATAAATCAAGGAATCATGAAGAACTAGTTCGCATACATACAAACAGGTAGATGGAAGGACTGACGAAAATCGCCTTACAGATGATATATATGAATACAATACTTCATTCTTCCCTAACTCGCATCACCGTACTTTGCAAAAAAAAAAAAAAAAAAAAACTTCAAGTTAGAAAGTCTTCGAGTTATGACAGACAATTTTTATGAAATTTTACTTCGATTGCAAATTAAAGGGTTCGAGTTATGGAGAACTTCGAATTATAGCAGTGTTCGAGTTATGGAAGTTCAACTGTATTTTATATAGTCCCCGACGTTGTTTTTCGCGAGCTTCAAATTTCAGCTTTCCCAGATCTGAACTTTACCCAGAATTATTGAAATATGGTGACTATAAACGGCTACGTCTATGCTTTGAAACTTAACTGGGGTTTTTGTGATTTCCCAGCATCGCTTGAGCAATACTAGAACTCCGCATGTATGAGACTGTTATACTGTTTTTAAGTTCATTCCTTACAACAAACCGACTAAGATACCACCACATAAATTACCTAACACGAATCAGCATAATTCACAAAACAAACTTCGAGTGAAAAGGTCTTCGAGTTATGGCAGACAATTTTTTGAAATTTGACTTCTATTGCCAATTCAAGAGTTAGAGTTATGGAGAACTTCGAGAGTTCCGCATATATGAGACCGTTTTTAAATTCGTTCCATTTAACAAACCGACATAAGATCGGTTTCAAACTAGAGCACAACCAGCCGACTATTCCAAGACTTAGCTTTGAAAGTCCATTGAGAACTTAAACTACTTGCTTAGTTTCTGAAACATTCCATGTAAAGAGTTCTTTGAGGAAAAGAATTCTTTGAGAAATCCGACTCCAGTGCAGTAAACTAAAATAAACGATCATAACATCATTGATTACAAAAAATTTATATTATTTGGATAGCCGTTGTCTGGTTTTGGTAGAGATTTTCCACAAGATCTGAATTTTTTTTGTTTCTAAAGCGAAAAACTCCTGAGTCTCTGCTCAATGCAAAAATAAGTTAAAAATCGCTTTCAAAAGTCTAGTGATAGTTTTTTTAACAAAAAGTATTTGGTTAACTTCACTCATTGGGAACTCTAAACCTCTAAAAAGCGAACAAAAGGTATTCAACTTTGCTTAATGGAGTTAGTTTTCAAGAATTAAACTACTGACAAAGATTCGCTTGACTTACGCCTCAGACTCCAGTCACTAACTGGTGTTAATGGAGGTAATAATACGTTGACTCAAACTCTTTGTGGCCTGAGAGCTGGAGCTCTGCATTATAAAGACTGTAACAATCAAGCGGAACGTTAGTCTTCCACGACTGTTTGGAGAAGTAATTTGGGCTATCCATTTCCCTTAGTGTACTAATTAGAAGACTTTAGTGAGACAGTATTCCTTAATACTTGAAAGCGCACATAAGATGCTGAGAGTCTTTGGATATTCTTTCATGCACCCAAAACTAGTCTAGCTTAACCAGCTCATTAGCAATTGCGTTATCGCCAATTCTGAAAACGATTGATTAAACTGCAACAACAAAGTGGTTCGATTTGTAATTAAGACGTATTGAAGAGAAAAGTAGTTGCACTTTTTATTAATGTATGTACATAGTTAGAAATTAAGATTTTAAAAAGAGTTTGAGAGGAATATTTTAAAGAGCGTTACCGGTGATCGAGAGGAGTATAGTTTTTGTGTTAAAGGAGAGTATGCTTTTTAGTATTTTTAATGTCTAATTATATCTAAGTGATATTGCTAAGCTCAAGAAAAGTGAACTAAAAGTTTAATGGGAGAGTTTCTAGGTTTAAATTTGTTCCTGGCACCCATTATTCCGCATAGAAGAACTCACTTTTGAACACTGATTCGAGATAAGAGATAACTGTGGTATATTGCATACCGTAAGTAAGTTAGATTACATTGAACGTGTGTTTCGTCACCTTCTCAGACTATAAGACGCTTCGAAATTGGATTTGTTAAAGCCTAAAATAGTTTTAGGAGGTAGATCGCTCAAGTGATCGGTACCAACAAATGGGCAACTTCTTGGAGAGAAAGATGTGTTCGAAATTTCATATCGAAATCTCAAAAAAGAGACTGGGAAGCGTATATACAGACGAACACTCTAAGCTCGTCACGCTGATCTGTTATACCATACGTATATATTGTACTAGCTGACCCCGCAGCCGTTGTCCTGCGTGAAATTATTATGCGACTCAGAGAATGCTTTGTATATTTTTCTTCAAGGCATTTCTCTTTATTTATTGTGGCATGAATTCAGTCGTTTTACATATATTTTTGCCACTACACTTGCTCAGTTCTCTAAATAGCAGCGACAGCAGCGAATCCCTTACTTTGACTCTATCGGCTCTGTTAGCCGCCAAATCGAACATCAAACAGAATTCAATTTGCACCTTCTCTATACTCTATACTTTACATTCTCTGGCCCGGCGTGCTTTTCAGACTGCATCGCAAACAACGGCCATGGCGCTTTGGCGGTTTTGTTTACTGTTTGAATTTTTTAATTCGTAATATCTTTTGCCTGGAAAGTCTAATAATAATTTAAAAACTATTTTATAGGTACGAGTAGTTAAATGGTCTTGACCATAAAATAATTTATTTGTATAAAAATTAATATAAACACATAAATAGCATGGTTTGAATGTGGTTAGCATTTTCATTAATGTTTAAAATAAAAAAAGTTGTTGTAGTGATATAAATACAATAGTTGGACATATGCTACCGCGGAGTTTTTTGTAGACATTTAGATGTTCTTCCATATTGTTGTACATTATTTTGTTCTATCGCTAATAGTTTCGGCAGCGCATTCGACGAAAGACATTTCAAGACTCATTTTTCTACACCTTCGGTTACATTGTTCAAATTTTACCAAGGATCTCTAATTTTTTTTTTTGAAATGAAATGTAGCCTATGTCAAATTGGAAGAATGTAGCATTCTAATGGTGAAATAATTTTTTAAATCGGCCCAGTACTTTTTGAGCCTATTCATTACAAACATACAAAAATAGGTACAAATCTTTCCTCTTTGTAATATTAGTGTAGATAGAGCCTCTAACGTTGGTTGCTGGGCGATATAAATTTTGTGACGTACTTAATATACGCTGTTTAGGGTATGAAAATTTCATATATAAACTAAAAATCGGAACTTCTTACACTAGTAACAGGATTACCAGACAACAGCAACTGCCAACTAATTAAATTACTAATTACATACATATATGTATATAAAGTTATATTTTGTGCTTTAATACGCATGCACATATGTATGTACACATATATAATATTCACCGTTCACAAGGGCTTTTAAATTAAATTGAGAAATATAAAAGCGAAATCTCCAAAGTAATTGCAATTTAATGCATTTCGATTACATTAATTGCTGTCGATTGCATGTTGTAATCCAGCAAATGGAAAAGCCTCAGCAACAACAACAACAGCAATAACAATTTTCATAATCACAACAACAAATGAGCAGCAGGTGTTGTAGTTTGGATTACAAAGCAATAAAAACCACATGGCAACATACATAAAACTACAAAAACAATAAGTTATTACAACAACTACAACATTTCATTGCAGCAACAGCAGAAAGTTATTGCAATTACAACAATTTATTGTAACAACAAAAACAAAAAACATTTTCTTATAACGACAACAACTGCAATTTATTGTAACAACAACAACTACAATTTATTGTAACAACAACAACAATTTATTGCAATAATACAATAAGTTATTGTAACAACAACAACAATTGATTGCAATTATAACATTTTAGCGCACCACCAACAATAACTCACTCTAACAACAACAACAATTTTATTGCAACAACAACAATAACAACAACATTTTATTACAACAACAGCCGCTGGTGTGCAGCCGAGCAGCAATTTCGCTGCCAATAAGTGAAAGTGAAAATCTTGAAAGTTGTTACTGGTTGTTGTTTTTGTGTTGCACATTGCTGCTGCCTGTCAACATCGCAGGCACATGTGTACAAGCAATTTCTAATAAACTTTTTGCACGAGCGTGTTTTGCGGACTTTGCAGCTGGTGCTTGTACGGGAGCGCATTGAACCTGCCGCCGTTGCATGCAACGTGCAACACACAAACACACACACGCATACTACATATCATTGTACGTGCACATTGTGTGGCAGTAATAAAACCGTATCAGCTGCTTTTGATCGATCGACCAAACTCTTGTACACTGCGTCTGTCTGACCATTTCATTGCTGCTCGCTAGTCTCGAAAGTTGCATACATGCACATGCATACGTGCCACACAGACATTGCTGCGGCTGTGAAACGCCAGCGCATTCATTTTCATCCATCAATTGCACAGCTAATTACCTTCGGCCACTTTTGGGCCAACCGGCTTTGTTTGTGCACCACCACCAACTAACTGTGTCTATAACTTGCCAGCCAGCAATACCTGATTGCCGCACTGCCGCACAGCATAGATACCTGCACCAACTTGCTTTTGGCCATTGCAGCTAGCGGCTATTGGCCACAAATATGTGGCGGCACGACTTGATACGCTTCGCCACCAGTCTCTTGCGTGCTTGCAACACGCTTGTTGCCACCAAAATCAAAGTTACATTGGCTTTCCGTTTGTAGGTGAATTTCCTTGTTGGGCCGTTTATTGAGAAACTGAGTGCAAGCAAGTAAAGGCAGCAGGGACAAAAACAAAATCATAAATTGCGCAAACTTAATTAAATCAAAGCTATAAAAATGCCGTTGAATTGCATATGAGGCATTTGATTTGTGGTATGGCAGTAAAAATTTTATTTGTGGCGCACTTTTAGCAACATGTTGCGCAACTGGCGCATACATAACATATGTGAAACGATTGTATTTGCTAGTTGTTGGAGATTTTCAATGAAAAAAAGTTAAAATTGTTGCGAAAGCAAAAGCGATGTGCGAAATGTTGCACAACATTTTTTTCTTTATATTTTTTTGTTGTGAGAAATATTTTTTAATAATTGGTAGTATTACTTTTGTTCAATTGTAATAAAATATTATAAAGACATAATAATATAAAATAATAAAAATTCTAGCAACATGTTTCGCAACATTATTTCTTTTTTGTTTGGAGAATTTTTTTTTTTGTTTTAAATAACTTATGATTTTAACTCCAATATAATAAAAACTGTATTTTATCACAAAAATTGTAGAAACATGTTGCGCAACAATTTTTTTTTGTTGCGAGAAATATTTTTTTAAATAATTGATGTTACTACTTTAGTTAAAATAGAGTAATACAATTTTTAGTATATAATAAAAAAAATTCTATCAACATGTTGCGTAACAATTGTTTTTTTTGTTGCCAGAAATGTTTGTTTAATAATTATTATTATGGATTTAGTTCCAATATTATAAAAAATAAAGCGTTTAAAAAAAAACTCAAGCAACATGTTGCGTAACAATTTTAATTGTTGCAACAAATATTTTTTTTTAATAATTGTTATTATGACTTTAGTTCAAATACATACAAAAAATTCTATCAACATGTTGCGCAACATTGAAAAATATATCTTTAGTTTTCGCGAGGAAGGAAGAATTTCACCAATATAACACATTGTAAAGTTACAAATTGTTTTTTTTTTGTTTTTTTTTAACTATAGACTTTTTAAAGAGAAATTCTGCAAAATGTTGCAAAACAAAAAATTTTTTTTTAATTAAATAAAAAAAAATTGTTTAAAGATTTTTTCTTTAATTATTTGTAATTTTAACATAACAAATCATGGCAGAAAAATTATGTTTCAATGAAGACTGAAAAAGTTCTGGCAACATGTTGCAAAGCTTAAAATATTTTCGAAGTGATCATACTTACAATATTTGACATTTTTATTTAAAATGATGAAAGCAACATGAATTAGTATTAAAATTGTAAGGAAGGAAAAATAAAACAGTTTGAATAATTTAGAAAATAGTAAAATATGCTTGTCAACATGTTGAGCAACATTTCAATAAAAAAGTAGTAGCTAAAACAATAACAATTTTTGTAATAGTTTACTATAAGGCCACTAAATTAGGAATTAACTACCAAATATGCTTAGCAACATGATGAGCAACATTTCAGCATAAAACTTTCAGCAAAAACTATTAAATAAAATAATAAGAAATTATTATAAAGCAATAAATAAGCAATTAACTGCGAAATATGGTCAGCAACATGTTGTGCATCATTTCAGTTTAAACATTTTAGCAAAACCTATTAAAGATAGTTATAAATATAGCTATAAGATATTATTATAAGAACAATAAACAAGGACTTACTACAAAATATACTTAGCAACATGTTAAGCAAAATTTCAGTAAAAAAAATGTCAGCAATAAGTATTACATACAATAATATTAAATTACTATAAAGGCAAGAAATAAGGAATTAACTATGAAAAATGCTTAGCAACATGTTGAGCAACATTTTAATATAAAAATGTTTGCAAAACTTGTTAATATGGTTTTAAGAGATTCCTGAGGAATTTGCTGCGAAATATGCCTAGCAACATGTTGAGCAACATTGTAAATACATAAGTTTTAGCAAAAACATTGAGCTGTAATTACAACTTAGCAACATTTAAATATTAAAGTTATTGATTAAATTATACAAAAATCGTAAACCAAAAGTATTATGCCTAAGCATTTACAACATTTTATACATTCATCACTATAATCTTAGCAACATTTTGGTATAAGCAACATTTAAGAAATGTATATCCCCAAGTGTTTTTAATATTTTTGTTTATAAAATAATTTAAACATTACAAAATATTAATGAAAAGTCATCCAACGCAATCACTTTCTCCAATTCTATAAAAAACAAATATTTAGAGAAATTAATTAGAAATTAATTTTTTACAATATTTTCCCATTTGCTATCTGTATCTTTAGATTAAATTCCTGAAAACCAAAGAGGGCACCGCCATGGTACAAATGGGCGATTCGGTCGCCGTCGAACGCTGTGTCCAACATTTGAACAACATTCCCGTCGGCAATGGTGGCAAAATCCAGATTGCCTTCTCCAAACAGAATTTCCTGTCCGAAGTTATAAATCCATTTTTATTACCCGATCATACACCCAGTTTTAAGGAGTATACCGGCTCAAAGAATAATCGCTTCCTGTCGCCAGCACAGGCAAGCAAAAATCGCATACAACCACCGAGCAAGGTAAGCAAAACGAAAAAGAAAATTTGTCAAAAAATGATTTAGAAAAAAATATATGTATATGGTAAAAAAAGATTGTAATAAAAAAATATATGGGAAAATGTAAAGGAAAAAATTAAAAAAAAAAAATAAAAATATATATTTATATAAAAAAAAAAATATAATAAAATATTAAAAAAAAATATTAAATTCTATTTATATATATTTTTTTTCTTTTAATTTTACGCATGTTCATCTTAATATATAAAATTTTTTGTCATTTTATTAACCTCATTTTCTAACTTTTTTATGCACCACAGATTCTGCACTTCTTCAACACACCGCCTGGCTTAACCGAAGACCAGCTCATAGGCATTTTCAATATCAAAGAAGTGCCCGCCACATCGGTGCGATTATTCCCACTTAAAACGGAGCGTTCCTCATCGGGACTAATTGAGTTCCCTAATATTTCACAGGCCGTTTTGGCCATCATGAAGTGCAATCATCTGCCAATTGAGGGTAAAGGTGAGTTTATTAAAAGCAATGGATAAAGTAGGGAGAATTTAAAATCTTTTTGAGTGAAAATTAAACAAAAAAATTTACAACAAAAATTTAAAAAAATTAAGAATAATTAAAAACAGATAAAAAAAACATTAATAAAGAAAAAAAATTTAAAAAAAAAGAAAAATAAAAAACAAGGAAAAAATTAAAAAAAATTATGAAGTATAACAAAATTAATAAATATTAAGAAATATAAAAAAAATTGAGAAATTTAAAAAAAAAACTAAAAAAAATATTACGAAAGTTAAAAAAATGTTTAAGAAAATTCTTTAAAAAAAATTAAAACTTTTTAAAATAAAAAGTGGCGAATTTACATTTTTTTTTGACAGAAATATAAAAATAGCTTTCTTTAAGACGCTTTTATTTTAATTAAAAAATATATATAAAAATAAAAAATGTTTTTAAGTGAAAAATATTGCTTATATTTAAGAAATTGCATAAAATTATTTTTGCATTGAAAAAAAGAAAAAAAGAAAAATTATTTAAAGAACCAAAAGGTTTGAGGTTAAGAGAAAATAAATAAATTAATTAAGAACAAAAATATTTTTAGATTAAAAACCAAAAAAAAAAATCTAAAAAAAAAATTTTAAATACTTAAATTATTACTTATAGCTAAATTAAATATTTAATTTTTTTTAATTAAAACTAAATTTTAAATTTTAAAACCAAATTTGAAAACAAATTTTATATTCAGAAACACTTAACATTTTAATTTAAGTAAAATTAAATATTTTTTAAATTAAAAGTAAATGGAAAAAAATTTAATTCAAATTTAAGTTAGGAAATAAATTTAAAACTAATTAATTAAAAAATAAAATAATTATAAAATTACATTTTTGAAAATTTTCTTTATGAAAAATTAAATTTGTTTTATTTAAAATAATTTTTTTAATTTCAAAAATTTAAATTTATTTTTTGGCAGAAATATAGAAATAGCTTGCTTTTAGACGCTTTTATTTTAATTAAAAAATATATATAAAAATAAATAATGTTTTTAAGTGAAAAAAATTGCTTATATTTAAAAAATTGCATAAAATTCTTTTTTCATTGATAAAAAAAAAATTAATTATACCACCAAAAGGTTTGAGGTTAAGAGAAAATAAATAAATTTATTAAGAACAAACATATTATTAGATTAAAAACCAAAAAAAATGCTAAATAAAAAAATTTAAAAATACTTAAATTATTAATTTTAGCTAATTTAAATATTAATTTTTTTAATTAAAACTAAATTTTAAAACAAAATTTGAAAACAAATTTTAAATTCAAAAACACTTAAAATTTTAATTTAAGAAAAATTAAATATTTAATATTTTTTTAATTAAAAGTAAATTAAAAATATTTCATTCAAATTTAAATTAGGAAATAAATTTAAAATTAATTAATAAAAAAAAATAAAATAATTATAAAATTACATTTCCGAAATTTTGCTTTAGAAAAATTAAATTTGTTTTAATTAAAATAATTTTTTTAATTACAAAAAATTAAATTAACTTAACTTTAGCTTAATTAAATATTTAATTTTTTTAATTAAGACTAAATTTTAAATTTTCAAACAAAATTTGAAAACAAATTTTAAATTCAAAAACATTTAAAATTTTAATTTAAGATAAATTAAATATTTAATTTTTTTTAAATTAAAAGTAAATTGAAAAAAAATTTAATTCAAATTTAAATTAAGAAATAAACTTAAAAGTAAATAATTAAAAAATAAAACAATTATAAAATTACATTTTCGAAATTTTTCTTTAAGAAAAACTAAATTTGTTTTAATTAAATAAATTTTTTTAATTACAAAAATTTAAAAAATTTAAAAAAAAAATAAAAACTCCTTCATATATGTGTATGCTTAGTATTTTCGAAATATTCCTTTAAAATAAATTAAATGTGTTTTAATTAAAATAATTTTTTTAATTACAAAAATTTGAAAATGAAAAATACTTAAATTTACACTTTTTTATCTTTCATATGAGTATAAACTTAACATTTGATAATTTCTTTCCTCTCCAATTGCAGGTACCAAATTCCCCTTCATCATGAAACTCTGCTTCTCATCGTCGAAGAGCATGAACGGCGCATGGAATAATGCCACCAACGAGGGTATGATCGAGAAAGAGAATGAAGTGGAAGTGAAGCAGGATGTATATAATTGAGATTTAATACAAATTCTCTAAGTTTAAAAAAAAACAAAAAACAACAACTACATGAAAATAAACACAACACAACCACAAGCATATAAATATAGAAAAGAGAGGACAACAGTAAATAAATGGCAACAAAACAAAAATAAAAACAAATGAAACAAGTCAAATACAACAATAATAAACAACAACAATTTGAAAGCAAAACAAAACTAAAATTAAAGAAATGCAACGCTGCATGAAGTTGAGAGAGAGAGAGAGCGAGAGCGTAAAGAGCAATGTGCAGCATGCAACGGCAGCAGCGCGCAGCATAACGGAATCTTCTTTTTAATTTTTGATATAACAAGCAGACAACAACAACAAAAGCAAACAACAAAAATCAAAGGCACTTATTTTTCTAGTAGCATAATTCGTTGGTATTCAAATGAGACAATTTATTGTAAAATTAATTATTATTAATTATTACCATTTACTATTATTACAATTTACTTATTACTTAGCTACATTTAAATTGCATATTACATACATATTATATAATATTTACTTAATTTACGCGCATTTCATTGATGTTTTCGGTTTTGTTAACACACACACATTTACTTTGCATACAAAAACAACAAAAAACACATTTTTGACGAATTTCGACTGGAACAAATGTTCATTAATTACTTAAAACTATGTAGACATACATAAAAATACACATAGAAGTGCAGAAAAGCGCCCGGTATGTGCGGCGCAGGCGTTAAAAGTGCATGTGCGCGCCTAAAAGTATGCTTAGAATTATTTTTTATGCTCCAAGAGCCGCGCGCATTTAATGTACGCGTATTTCCGGCGCCTATTGACTTGTTGTATAAACGACTATTGTATTTAAAATTTAGTTTTTAATATTAATTGCATTATTATTTCGCGCACATTACATTTGTTTCATTGCATACACACTTTATTATACATATTAATAATTATTATTATTACATTATATAATATAATTTCGCACCAAAATCATTCGCTTGTTGAAGTTGTAAATTGAAATTGAGTGGACTTTAGTTTTAAATAAATTATAAATAATTATAAAAAAAATTAAAAATACTACTTATAATTAATTATATAAAATTATGAGAAATTATAATTAAACATAAAAATGATAAATATTATAATTAATTATAATGCTGAAAACAAGTTGTGGAAAAATTTAATTAATTACAGTTTTTATAATTTATTTAATTAATTATAATTAGTTACAAAATTAAAACTTTTTAAATTAATTAATTTTAATTATTAATCAAGTTTTTTTTTATTTAATTAAAATTAATTAATTTAAAAAATAATAATTTTATAGCTAATTATAATTAATTATATTAATTATTAAAAAAAATTAATTTTAATAAATTATGATAATTTAAAAAATTCTAAAATAAATTACAAAAAGAACATGAAAACACAAAACTAAACAAGCATTGCAAAAATAACGAGTTTGAAATATTTAGCCTGAAATATCAAGAATGCGTTAGGCGAAATACAAAAACAAAAGAATATTTGATTTGACAATATTGAGCAACAACAGCAGAGAGCAAATAAGTACATACATAAATATTAGTGCAAAAGCAAACGAAAAAAATTGCAAGTAAAAATTGAGAAAAGTTAAAAAAAAATTAATAAATAAAAGTGTATTTGCATAAACTGCAGTTGCCATAACATTGCAGCAACAAATGTAGAGAGAAAGCAAAGCCAACAATTTTTATTGAAAAATAAATATAAATAATAAAAAAAAGGCTAAATAGCTGCAGCAAGTAGACAGCAAAAGAAAGCAAAAAAAAAGAAAAAATGCGGCAAATGCGCGCTTTCACATGCCCACAAGCCTAAATATGTATGGCTGTATGTGGTTGCCTACATATCCTGGCCGTAGAGGTCACAAACACACAGCCGCATACAAACATACAAACAAACGGGCATGATCGTGCTGGCGCTGGCGGCATGTGTGAGCGCCAAACACAATATGTACTAATAAATTTATATAGCAAAAAACAACAAAAACAATAACAACAAAAACAAGAAAAAAGTAAGTAAGTTGAAACTACTGTGTATTAGTTTAGCAGAATTGTGTGCAATTTGAATTGAATTTAAAAATTCAGTTAGTAGTAGTTGAAAAAAAGAAAACAAAATAAAAGTGAAAATAAATTATTTTAAATAAAGAAAAATAATTTAAAATGAAATAGAAGTATTTAAATAATAAAAAAAAATGGAAAGAAAATTAATTTAATTAAAAAATAATAAATTTAAATCAAATTAAATACAAAGTAAATTAAATTAAAATAAAAATAATTTTTATAAAAAAATTTATGTGAAATAATAATAATAATTTTAAATAAATTAAAATTATTTAAGTTAAAAATAATAATTTAATTTAAAAAAAATTAATTTTAAATAAAATAAAAAAATTAATTAAATTAATAATTTTAAATGAAATACAATTATTTAAATTAAAAAAAAAAATCAAAAAATTAACAAAATTAAAAAATAATAATTTTGAATGAAATAAAATAATTTAAAATATTTTTAAATTAAAATTAAATAATTAAAATAAAAAAAAATTTATTTAAAAAAAAATTTTAAATACAAAATAATAATTTAAAATAAAATATTGAAAAATAATATATTTTAATTTAAATTAAAAAAATATTAAATTAAAATAATTTAAATTATATTAAATTACTTTTAAATATAGCAAACAAAGCAGAAGGCAAAGGCTACAAAGCTGTAGGTGTAGCAAAAACATTTTGAGAGGCATCAGCGTGCATATATACATACCACATACATGTATATATACAAATATTTATATACAAAAGCCACGCCAGACACGATAAATTGTGGTAGCAAAGGAAAAAAGGAAACAGCTTAAATAAAAAAATTATTATATACATATGTATATAGACATACATATACAAGTATGAACATACATATGCGCTAACGTAAAACAGTGTGTGTGTGTGCGTGCAACTGTTGATAATGATGAAGATGAAGGAACACTGTGTTGCACAAGCTGAAACCTACAAAACAAACAAAAGACATTATTTTGTTCTAATTTTAATTTTTAAAAAACAAATGCTATTATTAACTACTAATAATTATTTATATACATCAAGAAAAGAAAGAAGAAGAAAAAACAAATAAAAAATAAATGAAATGCTAAGTGGTTAAGCGCTATATAAAGAAAGCTTACTAATTTAATATAAATTAATTGAAATTATTTAAAAGTAATTTAATGCGAAAAGAAACAAAAAACAAAAACCAACATTTTTGAAATAACTGTAATTGTATGGAATATGAGATAAAGCTATTATTATAAAAAAATAATAATTATTATTAATAAAACAACAAAAAAATGTATTAAATTAATTATTACAAACTTTGAGTATGAGTACTATGATTACTATTTATATACATATATATATACATATATATAAACATGTATGCAGACACGTATATATATACATATAATTTTATATATGTATGTACATGTATTTCAAAGCCAGCAAAATGAAAGAGAACTTACGCAAAACTACCATTTTTATGTACGCAATAAAAAAGAGTGTAAAACGAGAGTGATTTTTGGAATAGAAGAAGTCGAGTGAAAAGCAGGGATGTCGAATAAGCGAAAAGAAAGTAGCAAGTCAATGATAAGCAAGGAAAAAGTAAGTCTAAATTAAAAAGAAAGGTAAATGAGAGGAAGAAGTTGTAAGAGCAGGAAGAAGAAGAAGACAAGGATAGCAAATAGAGAAACAGCAAATGCAACGAAAAGAAATAAATTATAAATAAAGGGGATATGGAATGTGCCAGACATGCAAAACAAGGTGTGATAAAAATGACAATGAAAGAAAAAAAATTTGAATCTTCTCAGAGAGTTCAAATATATATGCAATGCAGCTTCATTTAAAGCCATTCAGAGAGTTACTAAGTGAAGTTCAGATAAATTGCTGCTGAAATAATATTAATTTTCCAACAAAATTATCTAAGCCAACATTTTTTTTTTCTTTTTTTTTTGAAAGCTTTCAAAAATAGCTAAAACAGCATGTTTGGTGCTTTATTCAAAAGCTTTTTAATACTTTCACTTCAGCGATCAACCATTCGGCAGTAAAAGCTTGAAAAGTATCATATATGAAAAACGCTTTTGCAAGCGTTTGAAGCTTTTGGTTTCTTAAAAGCGTTTCTAAACAGTAACGCTCAAGACCATATTTGTATTACAATGTATTGTACATATCTTAGCTGACTTAAAAAAAAAAACTTATACTTAATTATAAGTACAACAGAGCTTTTTTCATTAATGAAATTATTAAATAAAGCTCCTCACTAACTTTCGTTTGAAAGAATTGTGCTTACAAACATATGCAAGCTTTTATTAATGAAAAGCTTTCTAAGACTTTCACTCCATCAATCAAACTTAGGGCAGTAAAAACTGTAAAATTATGTGTATGAAATGCATTTTTGCACGCGTTTTGAGCTTTTTTGTACGCAATTATATGCAAGCTTTTATCTATCAAAAGCTTTCTAGCACTTTCAAAAGCTTTCTAACAATATCACCCTATCGACAAAGCTTTCGGTAGCAAAAGCTTTTTATTAATTCAAAGCTTTTCAGGACTTTCACTCCATCGGTCAAGCTTTCGGCTGCAAAAGCTTTAAAAATGTGATGTATGATCCAATCGTAAGACTTTCTTTCTAGTGAAAGCGGTAAAATTCTAATTAAATATAGTACAAATATGGCTTTCAATACTCGATATTAGTTGTAATATTCACAGAGAATGAGGAGAAAGCTTAAAAGCTTTGAAAAGGTTGATTTTCTTAATGTCTTCGAAGCTTTCATCAATGAAGTGATTAAATAAAGCTAACGAACTTTCGGTTGCTTTTATTAATAAAAAGCTTTTTAGGAATAGTACAATATCAATCAAACTTTCGGAAGTAAAAGCTTTAAAAATGTCAACTTAAGTTTTTAAGTAATTTTCCGACATTGCTAAGAAATTGTAACTTCCAAATTTTAAACTTCCATTTGACTTAAAAGCTCTTCTCCGGAAAAGCTTTTTCGCTTGTAACAAAAGTTAAAAAATATAATCGCTGAATACTTTGAAATAACTGTATCAAATGACATTTCATTTTGAAATTTTACGCGTTGCGCCTAAATGTATGCAACGATAATTGGTAAAATATTTCAAATACAGCTTTAAGTATATACGCACGAACTATAAAAATCTAATATTGTGCGCGTCTTTAATTTCGAGTGAATTTTCTGCCGAAATGCACAATTTTTGCTTTACTAATTAAATAGTGCTACTTTGAACTGTAAGAGTTGCCTACATTTAGGCTTTTTTCTATAATTAAAACTTTTAAAAAGAATTTTTTGAAAATTGGGAGGCACATGCCACAAAGGAACTCCCGCAGTTTCTTCACACTAAGACCACAAAACGGCACTCACATATCCCCTTCAGAATGAATAGAAAATATAGCGAAGGTCTGAGAGAGAGAGAGAGATGGAAGTAGAAGCTAAGTGTAGTTGGAATTGTAAAGGAAAAATATCAGCAATAAAGGCAAAACAACCATATCAGAAATAAAAAAGGATATTTGTAAAGAACGGCATATTTTGGGTTTTGAGGTGAACACAGTGGACCAAAAAAAGAGCAAGCAAAATAACTGTAAAGAAGAAAATCGCAATTGCAATACTACAGTGTGACATTTTAGAAAAGTATAGGGACAAAAGTGATACGAAAATATAAATAGGTATCTAAAGCAGAAACATAAATAGGGCAACAGTGTGAGCTGAGCACGCAATAACGGTCAGTGGTGTTGATACACAGTTATAAACAATGCAAATACAATAAAAAAATCACTCTCATACAATATGGCGAAACAATATTTGATAACACGCTATGTGAATATCTACTAGAAATCAACGAATTTTTCAAAAACTGTATTTTTATGTATTAAATAGTTTTCTTTTCACGCAACTGTAATATTTTTTTGGAAGTTTATAATAAGCTCTTCGGAACGCGCGCATGTGTGTGTGTGTGAAGGTGTGTGCATGTGTGTGGATAAGCGAGTTTTTGTCCGGCGTTGAGTAAATGTAGCGCCAAGAGCTTTACGAATTGCAGTGAAACACGCATGAAAGCTTAAAAAGTTTATCGAACCGAAAGCTTAAGCCTCAAATACTAAGCTGCATCAAAGAGAAAGAGTGAGTATGAGCATAAAGGATGAGCACAGCACTGGATAAAGAAATACAACTTCGAGCTTTTTTTTAAGCTGCAAAATTTAATTAAAATTTAATTTAATTAATTTCAAATAAAGCGTTGTAAGAAGCCAAGATTTACGAGTACAACTTGCGATACTAAAAACTTGCTTTACGACACTCAAAACATTTACGAAAAGTTGCTAGAAAAGCTCGAACATTTTTATGTCAACATTGAGTGAAGTAAGAATAAGAAGCCAAGATTTGAGTAAACAACTTGCAAGATCAAATAATACTTACTTACGACCACTAACATCTGCGTGCAAAGTTGCTAAAAAAGCTCGCACAAACTCCAAAGCTCTTATGGTATAGCGCCAAGTGGAAAAAATTGCATGTTATTTTAAGGAAGCGCGTAAATTTTTCATCGAAAGCTTTCACAATTATTTGTACGCCGTAAGCTCATTGAAAAAGCTTAACTTTCGTGCAAGTGGTGCGTTTCTTCTTATTTACGAAAGCTCGAACCAGCTTAATCGAACGAAAAGTGTATGAAAGCTCGCATAAAACTGCCATGAAAGCTCATTAGCAAACACGCAAAATCTTACAACAAAAAATCCGCATGCACCAAGCACACGTATGTTCATGGTCGAATCGTAAAATTTGATGTATTATTAATAAATAAATTTTTGCAGCATGTAATTTCACTAAAACTTGTAAAAAATAGCAAAAGCGCTGGGTGGGTTGGCAAGTGGGTCGAAAAACATAAAAAAATTACACTACGCGACAGCTAGTAGTGGAAAAGCAAAAAATTAAAAAAAAATCATTAAATAGCTTTTTTGTGTAAAACTGCTTTTGCGCCTAAAAGTTGATGTTAAGTTTCACTACTAGCCAGCTTAAAGGCTGAAAGCTCTTGCAGTTTTGGTGCTTGCTGGTGGCGCGCGAAGAGTTTTTTTTCTAATCTAATATGGAAAACATTTATATAAAGTATAAAAAACTTAAAAAAAATTAAACTAAGTTTGTAAAAAATTATTTCATATGCTTAAGCTTTATTGTACTTATTAAAAATACTTTAAAAACTTAAGTGCAGTTCTGTTATGTAATTAAATTAAAATTAAAATATATAAAACAAGGGTTTTTCTATAAAAAACGGTAGACAGGCATCTCAATTCATAAAATAAGCAGACAAGAAAAAAAATTATTAAAATAATTAATATTTTTATTTGCATAAATAATTTGTAAAAAGGCAATAGTAAAGTAATTTGTAAGCAAATAAAATAATTTCACAACAAATAAAATATTATTGCAAAAAAAAATATATTAAAATAGTTTATATGTACTTTTGTAAAAAGGCAAACCATTAAGCAACGACATCTGAAGCTCCTAAAACTAGCGAAATTATTATTAACAATATAATAATTTTAACTGTAAAGAGTTAACAAAGAATTTTGGTAGCAGTTAAACTTTTTTTTAATTACTATACAATATATATAATAATTTAATTTGCCATTGCATGGTAGCTATTTCTTGATAAGCTTATACGAAAGTGGAGTAATTTATTTATACAAGCCTACACCGTTATAACGCCCGTACACTACCATTTTTATTATACCCTCTTTCATTTATTATTAATTATACTTAATTTTATGTTTAAAATAATTTTGTTAATTAAGCTGAAAATAATTTTCATTAATTTTTATTTACAAGTATTTAATTTCTTTTCATTTTTATTAGTTTTATAATTATAATTAATAATATTAATATTGTAACATATTATTTTATAATTTCACTTATGATTTGTGTTTGTTGTACGTTTCTTTTATTGAACAACAGTAGAGTAAAGAACAAAAAAAAAATAATAATAATAATAAAAAATGGAAAATCTTATGTGTGAAATATGTTTTCATAATTAATAGTTGTGGTTTATAATTGAAATAAAATGACAATGATTTTCTGCTAAAAAAATTTAAGTCTGTGTTTTACATAATTTTTTCGCTTTAGTATATGTATTATTTAATTTGTTTATTATTTTAGTTGGTCACATAGGCAATTACAAGCTATTTCGCAGCTTTTAAAACTTATTCAGCTCTTTGCTTACTCAGCTGAATTGTTTAAAAAAATGCCGAACGTTAACAGCCTTGACAAGCAAAGCTAAATTTGTCAATTCAGCTAATAACTTGGAGAGCTGAGTAATATTTGCAGTCACGAAGCGGTTGTAAAGAAATAGAAGATTTCATATGCTCAACACTCAAATATTTTAATTAATTTGCTTTAACAGCTTTAATAATCAAAACTGAATTCAGCTATTCAGCTAAAAAATTGGATAGCTGAATATAATTTATAGTCTAGAAATGCTGAAATGTTTCAAAAATAACGCGCTATTGACAGCTTTAATAATCAAATCGAAATCAAGTGAATTCGGCTACAAAACTAAAGCGCTGAATATTTTTTTACGTCACAAAGCGTTTGTAAACCCACAAAACTAGATTTTTGTTACATTTTAAAGTTTGCTGAATAGCTTTTATGCAATTCAGCGCATAAATTCTTAACTAAAATTATTGAAATGTTTATATAAAATAAAAATTAACAACTTCTAAGCATGCTGTGTAGTTTTTTGTGCAATTCAGCGCTTAAATTTTTAATAAAAATTCGTTATGAAATATAATACCAATAAAAATTAACAACTTTTAAGCTTGCTGTAGAAAATTTTTCGCAATTCAGCGCATAAATTCTTAATTAAAATTAGTCAAATAATTTAAAATTTTCAAATATTCCGCTTAAACGTGCTAACCGGTAACATGAAACACTGTTGTATTACTGCCGGTGATATTAAGCTCATCATGTGTGCGCTTCACCAACTTAAAACCATAAATTTTTGATGTTCAACTCTTCAGCTTCTTTTGAAAACCAGATATTTTCAATGCTTTCGATATTTCTGTGAATTTATTACTATTCAGCGCTTTTAAAAAGTAAATACAAGGCTGCTGAATAAATGTAGCCATATTCAGCGCATGATTTTAGCAAAATGGTGCTGTAATATTTATTTGCAGCACTTTTTCCATATATGTATATTTGAAATTTCGCAATCTAATTTTAATTTAGCACAGCCGTAAAATTTTGCTTATTGCCTACATTTAGGCGCTGAATGTTGAATACTGAGTAGCGCTACTTTAGCATAATTTTCGGCCTATTTTACAGCTAAAAACTTACATATGATTTATATACTAACATACATATTTTTACTTTATTTTTTTTTCAATATTTTTTTTTTTTATTTTTGAATATTTTGATTTATTTTTAATATTTTTCTGCATTTATTTATTTTAACAATTTTTATTTTTTTTTTAATTTTTAAAAATTTTTTTACTTAATTTAAATTTTTTTTTTTTTTAATTATACTTTTTTTTAATTTTTTCGATATATTTTTAAATTTTTTCTAATATTTTTTTGTTAATTTAAAATATTAATTTTTACACTTTTTACATTTTCTAAATTTTTGTTTTTTTTTTTTTTTTTATTTTATATATATTTTTTATGTATATATATATTTATTTTACATATTTTTTTCATTACCCACATATTCCATTATTAATACACATAGCTATAATTTTACATCTATAGTATACATATGTATATACGTTTGATGCTTGATCTGTTCTGTACTTTTTTATTTAATTTTATTTTTTCAGAATTTTCCAATTTAAAATTTATTGTAAATAAAACATTATTAGGTCCATTTTAAATATTATTTCTTTCAATATTTTTTAATAATTTTTTTTATTTGATTCTTTTTAATATTTTAGTCAATAGTTTTTAATATCTTTTTTTTAATTAAATTCTTTTTAATATTTTTTTAAACTTTTTTTCAACATTTTTAATAAAATTTTATTTTTGACTTTTTTAAATATTTTTTTTTTTTTTATTTTTCAATATTTTTTTTTTATTTAAAAGTGTTTTATTTACACTTTTGATATTTTCTACATATTCAGGGATGTTGTGGAATCTGATAGTTGTCGGAATCAGAATTGAAACCGATCAAAAAAAGCAGTAGGTGTCATGAATTCAGATATTATTGGTTTGATATTCGAAACAGAATTTGTATCGGTTTTGGGTGTCGCGGAAATCAATTTTATCGGTTTTGCTGTCAGAAACAAAATAAGAAGATAATCGCACACAGATTTGAAATGCCAGTTAAGAAATCAAGTTATTTTAATGTTACGAATTAACTTATCTTTATTTCTATAGGAGAAAACATAAAAATAAAACACGAAATGTCTTAATTATTGAGTTTTTGAAAAAAAAAAATGCCGATATTTAAGAGGGGAACCTTTTTTAGAGGCTTAAAAAAATCGTTTTTTTGTTTTTTTTGGGAAGGAAAGAAATAATTGATTGAAGCGAAATTTCTAGGATTTATAGTTATATATTTAAACATCATCCGCAAATTTTTTTGATACGAAATCTTTTACATTTGTCTTTGAAAAGCAATTGCCAGATGCTTATCGCATGTGCATATGCCAGACGGCGGGCAGGATGCAAATTTTGAAAAAAAAAAATAGATTTTGGTCTAAAAAAATTTTACTTTAAATATAAGTATGTTCAAACTTAACTTTTCTTAGTTTTTTTTTAGTTTAAATAGAAGATAATTTAATGACAAAGATAATAAACTTTGCCCCAATTCCATGACGTTCAGTTTTTTTTTTCTATCCTGTCCGCCAATTAAGAAAAATTGTAAAAATGAAAAAACGAAATTTAACACCCAAATGCTTCATTATTCATTCAATAAATGTTATCTCTTAAAATCTTTCTTTAATTCGGAACTCATTAAAAACTTTAATAGGATTGCTTGTATGTATTCATTTGCAAGTTTTGTCACATTAGTAAACAGCTGGTTCGAATATTGGTTTTGCGTATGTTCGAAAAGACGAAAATCCAATCAGATTCTGTGACACCATTTAAAATCAGAATTGGTTTGCAATTCTGACAGCTAAGCAATTCTGTCTTGGATTCCACAACACCCCTGATTATTTTCGAATTTCATATATATTTTTCATTAACCACATTTTCCATACAATTCACCATTAGCTACCACAATTTAAATTTTTTGTAATCAGTGCACATTTTTTAAACAAATTTGATTTGGAGGAATTGAAAATTGACAAATAAAAACTTAAACATAAAATTTAAATATTTACGTAATAATAAATTTAATATTTAAGTAAAACGAATTATTAGTTGAATGCCAAATATTGAGCATTGTAGCAAGTAGACGATGTCACAATAAGAGATTGGTGCAATATAGTATGAACAACTATATCTAAGTACTCGCAAACCCATAGCTAATACATAAACCGATATTGTTGTGCCACAAAGAAAGCTCCTGACAAGTGCCCCTTTTGAGAAAAAAAAGCTAAATAAAAACTAGAAATGAAAGTCTCAAACAAAACCAAAACAAATGAAAAATCCTAACAAAGCAAAGACAAAAAATACAAGAACTAAACGACCACCGCCACCAAAACTATGTAACAGCAAATGAAAAACAAGCAAACAAAATAGATTAAATATAAGCCAAAATCCCAGCAAAGACACACACACACTAATTTTCCATAAACCTTTGTACTAAATGTAGGTATATGCATGGATTGCAAGGCCTACAAAGCAAAACCGCAAAAACCCACTGAAGCCCCCTCAAAAAAAAAAAATAATAATAATAATGAAAGAGAAATAAAGGTGAAAATATTGCATGTGTATAGCTAAAAACCAATTTATTTCGTTGAAAATGTGAATAAAAGGAAGTAAGAAATATGGAGTAAAGCGCCAGGCAGCCACACACACAATAACCAAATATGCCAAACAAAACAAAAATACGAAAATGAACGTGAAATCCTGAATTTTTAACATATCGAAATTTATATACATATTTTCAATATAAATGTATATTTCAATTTGAATAAAAACCAAATATCAAAATACAAAAAAAAACTCAGCAAAAAATCTCAAAAAAATATTGCTATCAAATATACTTTAAGCTTAAGAGCAAAAACTAAGCGTAATAATAATAACAAACGATAAAAACAATAAACAAGTTATAAATCTATAAAATAAATAATATTTAACAAGCGACTGGACAGTACTGTAACGAAAGGACGTGTGAAGTAAAAATGCAAGAGAAAAATAGTGTTTATTGTTTATATGAGAAATAAGTAGATGTGTTTGGAAAATATGTAGGAAAGAAGCGACATATCCCCCTCAGCTGTAGCAAATAATGGTATAGGCAAGTGAAGAAAATGAGTATTTGGCATTTTTTAAACACATTAATGCATGTTGTTTTTTGTATAATATGTTTTTTACATAAACTACCCAATAGGAAAAATGGAAGGGTGTAGAAATAAAGCATGTAGACTACAAAACACACAACTTTTTGTATGTAAATGGCGTTAAAATTAAAGCACAGGCTTGTTAAGGCTACTTATGATAAGCTGAATTGCTATTGTCTCTACTCAGTAGCTTATATTAATAGCTGAATTCAAAGAATCAATACTTTAGAGTTGATAAGTAAATGACTATTGTGCTCTGAGTCGAGCTGAATTGCTAATTACGCTATTCAGCAACTAATATTAATAGCTGAATTTAAAATATCACTACTTTAAAATTTGCAGGTGAATGATTTTTGTTCTTCTGATAAGCTGAATTGCTATTGTCTCTATTCAGCAACGAATATTAATAGCTGAATTCATAGAATCAATACTTTAGAATATTAGTAATTGATTGTTTTGCACGTAATCCAGCTAAATCGTCATTTTATAAATTATAACACTTCTTTGTCTTACATTTTATTCAAATTCAGCAATTAAGCATGGCCTATATTAATTAGACACTGAAATATTATATTCAGCTGCACTAATATAACAAACGTATGCTATTCATTTTGTTAAACACTTGACAAATTCTGCAATTCAGCATAGTCATAATCATTCAGCGCCTGTAATATTATATCCAGCTGCCTTAATATAACAAACATAGTTCACTTACACGGCTGTTGGCTCAAAAATTCAAATATGTATCCAATTCAGCAATTCAGCATAGTCATAATCATTCAGCGTCTGTAATATTACATTCAGCTGCAGAAAAATAGTTTACTTATGCGGTTGTTGGCTCCAAAATTCAAACACTTATCCAATTCAGCTAAGTCAAGAATGCGCTTCTTGGCTATTTCTGCATACATTAAAGCAAAGAAAGTGTTTTGTAGTCCATGAATTTGGTGCAATCGACGCATTTTAGTCTCCCATATTTTTCATAAGCTCAAAATAATTTTAGATACATATATATTTTCATTTATGAATAAACGCATAAAAACTAAGTTTTCCATTTGCTAGTTAAAATTGAAAGTTTATATTAAAATGAAATAAAAAAATAAAGAAAATTTTAGTCAAATTGTTTAGCGTGTAAATCAAATAAAATATTTGAAAGACTAGTTTTGGTTAACGGTAGAGGCATTTGTTTGTTTGTTGTAGTATATTTTGTTTAACTAAAATTCAATTTTAGTCACTTAGCTAATATTTATTATAAACTAAGTTAGATTTTGTTAAAATGTTATCTTTATGTTTTGCTGTTACTTACGTAAGAATTCATTTCCAAAGCGAAAAAATATAAATAATTACTTTAAAAAGGTTGTCAATTACTTATCCTAAGTTCTCAATAATATATTTTGAGCGCTAAGACTATTTATGAAATATATAATAATAATAATAATAATAATAATTACTAATTATAACTGTAATGTTGTGAGTTGCTGTTATTTATTTTATTTTAAAATAGCCAGTTATTTAATTTTTAGCCTTTAAACATTCGTTTCAAATTTTCAAAATAGTTTAAATATATTTTTCTTATTTATATTAAGAGGTTACGTATGCATTGCGAAGACATAATACTACAGTTTGCTCATTCACTCTCACTATAGCAGACATATCATTCAAATCAAGTAACAGTAGTTTACTTTTTACAATTCAGCCTAAAAGTATGCAAAATTCAAACCGTTATTGAAGCGTACGCGCGGTGTAAAAAAGTACTTTCGTAGTTTTTGAGCGTAGTTTTGCAAAATACTTTTCTATTAATAAAACTATCGCTTCCAGCGCTACGTTTTACGGGATTTTTGTAAGTACAAAAATGTGGTGTAAAATAGTTGTAGTAAATTTAATATCAAATTTTTACTAAACTGTAATAATACAAACATATCTCAGCTATAAAAAATTGCATATTTTTTTATTCTTCGAAAATGTTTTAAAAAAATTTCGAAAACTTGAAAAAAAAATTTCGAAAATTTATGTTATGTCTTGATACAGAACGTACTTCAATTTATTTAAAATTAAGAAATTGAAAAAAATTTGAAATAATTATATTGTGTCTTAATAAAGACTCTTTAAAAGGTATACTACAAATATATCAAAGACTCAAGCCATAAATTTTTTTGTTCAATTGAACAATTTGAGCACCTCGAAGGCTTTGACCAATTTTCTGATAAAAGAGAATTTAACAGAGACACATACCCTAAAAAAAATTTTCATATATTCGAATACAGCGATGTTTTTTTTTAATAAAAAATGTTCTAAAACTCAAACGATTTCTAATATATTGTTATGTCAAGCAGTTTTAGCAAAAACTTAGTAGAGACACACACCCTTCAACTAAAAATTTTATACATTCGAAGTTGTAGAGTGAAAAACTCATACAAAATTTTCACATATTCGAATACAGCGTCATTTATTTGAATGTTTTCAAAAATGTTCGAAAACTTAAAATTAGTTATTAATATTTATTTATATCGGGTATTTCCAGCAAGCACTTAGCAGAGACATAAATCCGTATACCAAAAATTTAACACATTTCAATTATTTTTTTTTTTAGTGTTTGACAGATACTTTAAAAAATATTCGAAAATTTAAAATAAAATTTCAACTATTTCTTTATGACTTGATAAAAAAAATGTGTTAAATTGTAGACCATATATACTTATATCAAAGATTCAAACCGAACTTTTCAAAATGTATATGTGCAGTCTTTCTTAAATTCTTATAAAGTTTGATACCATTTTAAAGCAATTCGCGCGCTTTGAAAAACTTTGCCAACATTTGCAATGAAAATGTATTCTTCGCATATCTTTGCTATGGATTTAGTGAACTTAGCAGAGACACATACCCTTATACTAAACTTTTTTTTGCAAGGGAATACTAATTCAAATTCATAACTTGCTTTAAAAATTTCAGTTTTCTTCATTAAAAAAGTCTTCTTGGTAAGAAGTATGTGGTCTGTTAAAGGGTACGTTCGCGTTAAGTGGCAATGCTTGGTGTTTTTATTACATAACGTAGTGGAAGTAGCCACTCTCAGCATTCTATCTGACACTTTGATGGCAGATACAGCCAACATTATTTAATTTTTCTGCCACATATTCTAAGATGACTCGATTTTCGTTGAACAATTTTAAATATTTTTGTAAACGTGCTATCTACTTTTAGGCGCGCTGCCATCACAAGTATTAAAAGAGGCATTGAATGCGTACAAAATTTCACCACTTTTTCAAATTAAAAAATTTCTTTATTTTTTTAGTAGTATTTCTTCAAACTCTGGCACTCCCTCTCTGTAATGAGCACTGTTCAAGAAATTTCAAATAAATTTTTATACCCCAAAAAAAATTTTTTTGCAGAAACGTAGGAATGCTTTTATAAGGTGTTGATTTTTTCTTTATTTTTTCCTGTTTTAAATATTTATATATTGTGCAATAATAATTTTTATATATGATTATTTAGCATATTTTTTAATTAAATCTGTTATTTTGTTGCTAAATAAAGGTTTTTTAAGCTGTTATTAAGTTATGAATATATGTACATATATAAATATGTATGTAGAAATACATAAATACATTTTGTGCAGTATTATGCTAGTTTAAAATAATATAAGCAAGAGCAGGCGCTTGTAAGAAAAAAAAACAGATTTTGCACGAAATATTTTAGTTAGACAATTTTATTAAGCAAAAACATAAACTTAAGCCAGTATTAGCTACAATTTTTTTTTTAATTATTTTTTTTTTTTTTGTTTTTTTTTTTTAATTTTATTAATATGATTTTTTTTAATTTTTCTAAATTTTTTTTAATTATTTTTTAACTTGATTAATTTTTTTTTATTTTAGTTTTCTAAAATTTTTTTGTTTTTGTTTTTTTTTTTAATTTTAATTTTTTTTTTAATTTTTCTAAATTTTTTTTTAAATTAGTTTTTAATTTGATTAATTTTGTTAATTTTAATTTAATTTGTTTTTGGTTTTTGTTTTTTAATTTTAATTTTTTTGTTTTAATTTTATATATTTAATTTATTTAATTAAATAATATTATTATATTTTTATCATAATTTTTTGTAACAGTAAAACACAGTCCTGGTGACTGTAAATCCAATGCAAAGCAACTGCGTACACCGATCTGTATAGGAATGCATGCGCCACGCACACAATAACAACAAAAACAAGTCACATAAGCAAAATCGTAAAACATTGTAGGACAGAGAAGACGAGCACTTATTGCGAAGACACACGAAGTAGAGCATAAAATATAAGCCAATACACAGAAACATAAGAAATACGCCTAGTAATAGAGTGGCGCATGCGCAAATGTAAAAGGGAATATTGAAAAAAAAATAAAAATATTTATAAAATAAACTATTGAATCTAGCTACTTTTATGCATAGCTTTAGGTGGTTTAAAGGCAGTCAAATAATTAAAATATATGTATGTATTTAATAGCTGAGGCGAATTTAAGAGCGCGAGATGGCAGCAAGTCAACACTTTTACCAATTATTACTTATATACTATATTATATGTATATGTATGTATGTAGTTGTAGTTGAAAAACTAAAAAAAACACACTCAACACAAGACAAGACACTTAACTGCACAAACAGACACACACACACACACATAAAAGTAAAACTGCAAAAACATATGAAACAGACTAGAAATATTGTAGCGTGTCAATTGTATGCCAAGCCAAAAGATAAAATCAAAAAAATTAAAATAAAATAAAATAAAAACACTTAATAACACAAAGTACGCAGAAAATACACACAAAAATACAACAAAACAACAACAACATTGAGGAAACATGCAAAATACAACAAATTAACACCTGGAAAGCGCCTACACACCGATACCGCCTGCTACACAACAAAAAAACTATGATACAACAACAACAAAAACAACGACACATAAGCACACACCAACACACACACACACGCGCAACTGTTGCTGTTATATTCGTATCTACAAAACTCTTTTATTATACTTTTACGCATTACACTTGCACATGCAGTCAAAATCAAATCACACACTGGAACATCACATAAACAACAACATAGGAGCAACATGCAGCACAACAACAACAACAACAAACATTAGAAATGCATTTTAGCATACAAACACCATTACACACGTGCTGACTGCAGCAACTATAAAGAAATGCAGACGCATGCGAGTGCAAGCAAAATATCACATGATTATCATGTGATCTATTGATAGCGATTCGTATAGCGCCAACGCCAACGCTTTATGAACGCTATCATGAACAAAACACGTGGAAAACACAAACTAAGTAACAAATATACTTGCTACATAACAACAACAACATACACGATTATACATTGAAACGTCATAACAACACAACATCACATCGCACATGTTTATAAACACAATAAACTACAATTGCATATATGAACTGCTGATAGTACGGAGGTTCAAATGGCATAATCGTAACTAACTGGTGATAATTACTTCAAATGCATGAAGAATTCAATTCGTGTGAGTGTATGTTAAGTGTAATAAATAATTGAAGGTTTTATTGATAAATATATAAACATATGTATTTGTATTATATGTACAATGATTTGGGGTGAATTTGCAACTCTTTTAGAATTTACAACTCTTTGAGAATTTAAGTTCACATTTAAACAAAAAACTAATTTTTACAGCATTGTTTGATTTTTGTTGGATTCTTTTTTTTGAAGCCAGCAACATGTTGCTAAAGCGCTATGAAAATTTTCTAGCGAAATATAAAATAATAAATAATCAGAAAAAAAATATCTTTAAACTATTTGCTATTTTGGTAAACGGCAACATGTTGCGAAAAAATATTGCACAATATTTTGCTGAGAAAATTTATATTTATTGCTTACTCTTGCAAAAAATGTAAAAAATGATAGTGTTTAAAAAAAAAATACATTTTGAGCCTAGCAACATGTTGTTGAAATATATTGCGCAATATTTTCCTTACTAATAACTGAACATCGGTTCCGAGCACATATTTGTGATGAATATGTATGAACCAATAGATAAATTTATATTGAAGTCAATGACATGTTGCTTAAGAAATACTGCTCAATATTTAAAAGAAAATTGCAATATTTCACCACTACTCTTGCCTGCTTTTTTGGCAAATATTGTCAATCTAATGTTTTTTAATGAAATACTTGTTAAAATTGCAATATATTAATTCTGGCTAGCAACAATGTTGATAGTAAAATTTGGCAATTTATTGCTAATTTTCAAAAGTTGCTCATATTCAAAATTTCCTTACAAACTTTTTACACTTCCGTTGGTGTGTACAATCAGCAGAGTAAATAATGTAGACATGTTGGCAAGTGATCTTTCTTCAGTAACATTTGTATGTATAATTAATTTTTCATGGTCGTTGGTTGACACATCAAAATTATACATTTTATAAAATGTTGACGACGTGTTGCCAATGTTTCACAAATGTTACTAAACATTTATTTATAGAAATTTGAATATATGTATCATTTTACTGAGTTCAAGCGCCATTATTCAACTTCTCTGTCATACTTCAGCAACAAAAATGTTGCGAAACATGTTGCTGGGTACATAGTTTCTTTAAAACGCTTGGTTTCTTACTATTTTCACAGTTAGTCAAGTGTTGTAACTTGCCCTGTATCATTACATGTCATTCTTCAGCAACAAAAATGTTGCGAAAAATGTTGCTGGGTATATAATTTTTTAAAATGTTTGATTTCTTACTGTTTTCTCAGTTAGCCAAGTGTTGTAACTTGTCCAGTATCATAATATGTTATTCTTCAGCAACAAAAAAGTTGCGAAACATGTTGCTGGATACAAAATTTCTCTAAAATGCATAATAACATGTGATTTTTAGCTGTAACGCTTTTTTTGTTTGTTGAAGAAATTTAATACTGTATACAATTACTTAAAAACTCCGAAAATGTTGCGAAACATGTTGCGGAACATGTTGCTGTATACATAGTGTTTCAAAACTTTTATTTCAGACAATTTTTGTGCTGTAAAATTTTTATAATATTTCACAATTACTTAAAAAATCCGAAAATGTTACGAAACATGTTGCTGGGTACATAATTTTTTAAAATCTTTGATTTCTTGCTGTTTTTAAGCTCTAAAGTATTTTTTATGTAATTTTATTATTTTAGAATATTACACAACTAATTAAAAAAATCCGAAAATGTTGCGCAACATGTTGCTGACGCCTGATTTCTGATTGTTTTTGAGCTGTAAGGTATTTCTTGTGTTTATTTAAATATGTTAAAATTGTAAATCATTAATAAAAGAATCTAAAACATTTCTTTTACTCTTAGTTTTTGATCTTTTTCAAGAGTTGCCACATTTTTATTAATACAATATAATTTTTGTTAATGAAGTATTTAAAATTCCAAACATTAAACCTATTAAATATAGCAAAACACAAACACTTTTGTAAATTGCATACTGAAAATATTTATTTAAATACATGCATACATACATACATACTTAAACACATTCATACTTACATAATTATTATTTTTAACTCACACATACATATAAACATGCTTACATACTAACACTATTAAATATTTAAACATACATACTTACATATATACTTACACACATACTTATATACTCACATACATACATAAACACATAAATGCATACATAGTTTAGTGAGTAAGATCAGCGTAGTGAGAAAAAATTCCCAAAAAATACATGGTATTCGGTACATACACCAATACAATACATACATATGTAGGTATATACAAGTATAACACATATTCACATAACCATAATCATACAATTAAAAGCAAACATATTTAACGATTTACTAATACATATATATATATATACGCATGCGTATATTATATACATACATATATACATAACATAAGCTTTCATAACTGATTTTCCTAATTCAAGTATTCATATATACATACATACAAACATATATATACATGTGACTACTTTTCTCGAACAAACATATACACAGACTGGAGAAAGGTCAAATTTCAAGGTCGAAGAAGTGAAAAGGAATTTGAGTGAATGTTTCACAATTCATACTTTATGATAGCATATAATTATTAGCAACACAGAGAAATACATAAATACATACATAGCATAGCTAAAGAAACAGGCACAACAGAAATGCATACATACATACATACATACAAAAATTATTAAATGCAAGTAAAAATATATGTTACACAAGCCAAATGAAGGCTGGACGTAGCCATTGCATTGGTAGCGTTGTTGTAAAAGAAAAAAATGCAACAACAACAACAGCAATACAAGTTAAAGCCAGGCTTAACGGCTAAATGCATAAATGCGTTATAAAACAAAAACATCATAAGCACACAGTTGAAATAAAAATTTAGAAACAACAAAAAATACAAGAATACAGCACTTGACACAAATATAGACACACACACACATACTACACAGTTACACAAAAAATTAAATTAATTAAAAAAATTAAATTTGTTAAAATTATTAGTACTAAATGTTGTAAAGAATTAGAACACACAAAAGAATACCAAAAAAAACAACAAAAAAATTCAGTCAAGCAAAAAGTAATGCGAAGACCACAAAAAACAGCAACAGATTGATAAACCATAAACGCAAACAAAAACAAATACAAAAATAAATATATGTATATATATTTATATATATAAATAATATGCAAACAAAAACAAAAACAATAAAAATAACAAAATATACAGCGAAGCTTGCTAAATGATGGAAACGCCAAGAAATTGTAGCGCAAGAAAACAGCAACAATGCATACAAAAGCAAACAAAAACAAAACTAAACAAAGAAACCAAAAAGACAACTGCAAAACAAATACAACAACCATGCAAGACATTAACAGCATATATTAAAAAAAAAAATAATATTATTATGAAAAAATACTTGAAAAAATAGTAGCTCACAATTACATTTAAGTAAACAAGTATTGAAAACTTACTTACTGAAAAAAGTAAAAAACATGTCAACCGCCAACACACAATAATCCCCAAAAACCACATACCCACTATAAACATAACCTCAAACGGCAGCATAACCCCCCAAAACCAACATAAACACAAAACAGAAAGCGATTAAACAGCAAAGCCGCAAACAAACAAACACACACACACAATACTCGAATCATTTAGCAACACTAAACCCATTCCTAATCCAACCAACCCCCTATTGCGCCTAAAAGTATGTGTAATATGCATTGATACATAAGCAAAGATAAGCAAAAACTAAAACAAAACCAAACAAACAAACAGAAAATTATACCCTCAAAGCATGAGAATTTGAAAATCTTGATCAATAAACTTTAAACTATACTTATACACCAAAAAACAACAAAAATCCGTTTGTTTTATTTCGAAAAAAAAAGTGGAATTTGTGTTTCTTTTCTTTTCTTACTGCATTGCCACCTCTAACCACCCGCAGATATACATGTATGTATGCCCATACATATGTATATATTCAGAAAACATCATTTACAACAACAATTACCAATAACAACAACAATAACAACAACAATAACAGTTACAAGCACAACAACAACAACAGTACATACGTTTTTTGGCAGCAGGCGACAATTCATGCAGCACAAGTACAACAACAACAACAACAATAACAACAGCAACAAATTACAACAACAAATGCACAGTTAGTTGCCATTACCATGCCCCCGACATTTTTCGTTTCACAGCCCATAACAACAACAGCAACAACAGTAACTGCCATAACAACAACAACAATCGTAACAGTAACAACAACAAAAGTAGTAACAGTAACAGCTACAACAGCACAAGCAGAAAAGCATACCCATGTCACATACCCCAACTATTCGCAGGACCTTCAATTCGTAGAATCCTCAAAATTTGCTTCAAACTTTACAAGTTGTTGGTTTGAAAAGGTTTTAAGCTATCAACTGTGTTAAATATTTACGCAGTTTCACCGAGTACTTAACATGAACTTGTAACATAACCGCATTCCGTTAGTTTTTCGCAGAATTTTTGTTTTCTTATATTTAGAAAAATTTCGAAAGCTTCATTCTCAAGTCGTAGTCAAGCGCATAGGCAGTTTTCAGCATAAATTTCGAAGAAAAAATAATTAAGATTTTATCATAGCCTCCAAATTACTTTTTCATCTCAAACGTCGATGAAGAGATGAAAATATGGACAGGATTTAAAAAAAAACGAAAAGTTCATCATAACCTCAAAAAATTTTTTTTCAAGATTTCAACTTAAAATTTGAAAAAAGAAACTAAAAGTTCGACGTAACTTAAAAAATACTATTTTTCTCAACGTATTCGAATATTTTAATCTAAATTTTGAAAAATAAAATTAAAAGTGTAACATAATTTTTTTGTCAAGATTTAAACAAAAGATTTGAAAAATAAAATTAAAAATTCAACATAACCTCAAATTTAATTTTCTTTTCAAACGTATTCGAAGCTTTCAACATAAATTTGGAAATAAAACAATTAAAAGTTCAAAATAATTTTATTCTCCAGCTTTTAACCTAAATTAAAAAAAAAAACAAATGAGAAGTTCAACATAACCTCAAATTTATTTTTCTTCTCAAATGTATTCGATTGATTTGAACAAAATTTTGAAAAAAATTAGAAGTTCAACATAACCTTAAAATAATATTTTTTCAAAGATTTAACATAAATTAAAAAAAAAAAGTTCAACATCACCTCAAAATAATTTTTTTTTTCAAGCTAGTACATTAAAAAAGCTAAAAGTTCAATACAACTCAAACAGTTAGAAGATTTTAACATAAATTTTGAAAAAAACTAAAAGTTCAATATAACCTCAAAAAAAATTTATTTTTCTTCTCAAACTTATTCGAAGATTTCAACAAAAATTTTGAAAAAAAAAAATTCAATATAACCTCAAAAAAAAAATTTTCAACATTTTAATATAAATTAAAAAAAGGTCAACGTAGTCTCACAATAATTTTTTTTATCAAAGCCATTTTGAAAAAAAAAAAAAATAGAAGTTCAACTTAACCTCAAAATTATTTTCCTTCCCAAGGTATACGAAGGTTACAAAATAAATTTTGAAAAAAAAAAGAATTAAAAGTTCAAAATAATTTTATTCTCCAGCTATTAACCTAAATTTAAGAAAAAACCCAATGAGAAGTTCAACATAACCTCAAATTTATTTTTCTTCTCAAACGTATTCGATGATTTGAACAAAATTTTGAAAAAAAAAATAAAAGTTCAACATAACTTCAAAATAATTTTTTACCAAAGATTTAACATAAATTAAAAAAAAGTTCAACATAACCTCAAAATAATTTTTTTTTTTTTAACTTTTTCTAAGATTTTGATTTAAATTTTTAATTAAAAATCTAAATTTCAACATAACCTCAAAATTATTCTTCCTCTGAAACGCATACAAAGATTTTAACTGAATTTTTGGAAAAAAGCTAATTTTCCCCTTAAGCGCCTTTAGAAATATTTGATAATCATATTGCCGCCTAATACTTCAATTCCAGATTTCAGGCCTTAGAAACATTTGTATGCATAATTAACTTGATATTTAGCATTTTAGCCCCATTTTTCCAAAACTATTTTCTATAAAAAAAAATTAATATGTCGAAATTCAATCCATTTTTTAACAAAAGATCTTATATTCAACATGATTTTAATTTTTTTTTGTAATTAATGGACCATGTAAAAACTGAAACAGTACTTACACAAAGCCAATTTCTTATACTCCATTTTAATGGCGAAACAAGCGATTATTCTGCTTCGAGATTCGAATATGCTCGCGATTCTCGAAAAAACTACAAGCCAATTACCCACTGGGTAATACTGCATACACATAAATATGTTAGTTGTGAACCCATATGCATTTCCCTATATCTTACAAACAGATAATCACAACCAAATGAACAACAATAACAGCAACAGTAACATCAATACAACAAATACCAAGGAA